>CAJUYD010000245.1:0-17382 GCA_910591665.1 Ectemnius continuus
ATCAATCACTTTTACAAGAACATAGCGATCTTCAACAAAAGAATTTCGATTCAATTGCTTCGATAGAAACATTGAAACAAAATTTGAATAATTTAACTAACAAGAATTCTATCATCACATCGGAAATCGAACTTAAATCAAATGAAAACATTCAATTAGTATCTGAGAAGAAGAAAATTGAGCAACAATTATCTGATTTGCAATCATCTTATCAACAGACAAAGGAAGCCTTCGATTGTGTTTGCCAAGAAAGAGATGATCAGAAAGCTCATATTGAGACATTGAATCACAACTTTTCTACTCTTTTCGAAAGTAAGTCGAATGAAATTTCTGAACTATTACAAACGAAGGACAAGCTAGAAACAAAGGTGTCCAAACTTAAAGAATCTTATCAATCACTTTTACAAGAACATAGCGATCTTCAACAAAAGAATTTCGATTCAATTGCTTCGATAGAAACATTGAAACAAAATTTGAATAATTTAACTAACAAGAATTCTATCATCACATCGGAAATCGAACTTAAATCAAATGAAAACATTCAATTAGTATCTGAGAAGAAGAAAATTGAGCAACAATTATCTGATTTGCAATCATCTTATCAACAGACAAAGGAAGCCTTCGATTGTGTTTGCCAAGAAAGAGATGATCAGAAAACTCATATTGAGACATTGAATCACAACTTTTCTACTCTTTTCGAAAGTAAGTCGAATGAAATTTCTGAACTATTACACACGAAGGACAAGCTAGAAACAAAGGTGTCTAAACTTGAAGAATCTTATCAATCACTTTTACAAGAACATAGCGATCTTCAACAAAAAAATTCTGATTCAATTGCTTCGATAGAAACATTGAAACAAAATTTGAATAATTTAACTAACAAGAATTCTATCATCACTTCGGAAATCGAACTTAAATCAAATGAAAACATTCAATTAGTATCTGAGAAGAAGAAAATTGAGCAACAATTATCTGATTTGCAATCATCTTATCAACAGACAAAGGAAGCCTTCGATTGTGTTTGCCAAGAAAGAGATGATCAGAAAGCCCATATTGAGACATTGAATCACAACTTTTCTACCCTTTGTGAAAGTAAGTCGAATGAAATTTCTGAACTATTACAAACAAAGGACAAGCTAGAAACAAAGGTGTCTAAACTTGAAGAATCTTATCAATCACTTTTACAAGAACATAGCGATCTTCAACAAAAGAATTCCGATTCAATTGCTTCGATAGAAACATTGAAATTTAAATTAAATGATGAAAAAATTGCATTGAATGCTAAATTACTGGAGATCGAAGCTCAAACTAAACAATTAACCCAATTGGCTGAAGATAAATCTCAAACTCTACAAGAGTTATCTAACTTACAACATTCGATCAAAGAGATGGAAGAGGTTAATGAATCTTTACAGAAGAAAAACAATGAACATCAAGTGATTATAGAAAATTTAAAAATTGAATTGATTCAAGTCAACAATGAGATTGTTGAAAAAAATCAACTTCTTGACAATAAATCATTGGAAAATTTAGAATTAAAGCAAAGCAATTTAGACATGGAGAAAACATTGGCTGATTGTAGACAATTACTTCATAATTCTAAGCAAGAGATTGAAGAACGTGAAACGATTATCACTGACTTAAAGACGAAATCAGAAGAGATGGAAAATGAAATTATTTCATTTAAAAAGACTATCGAAGCGTTGGAGATGCAAAATAAAGCAATCGTTGAAGAAAGTAATGACGAAAATATTTCAGATATTGAAACACTTAATAAAGAAATGAAGAAAAAAGATAAACAATTGAAGAAGCTCATGGAAGAACTTAAATGTGAACAAGATTCGTTTGCAATGCAAGCAAAGACCAAAGATCGATTGTTGAAAGAAAATAGTCGGTTAGAAAGTGAGCTTGCCAAGATAAGAAAGATTTATCAGGAGGCAGAGATGAAATTAAAACAGAATGAATCATTAACCAAATCTAGTTCATCCATTTCATCAAAATCAACAGTCAAAAATGAAATCGATGGCAATGTACATTCACAATCTCTTTCACATTATTCTTCTACCTCAACATTGGACAATTCTTTTCCACAAAGGATCGGATTAAATTTTGAAAGTTTTGATGAAGAAGGTCAATATATGGGACGTATAGATATTGATAAACAATTGAAGGCGGAAAAGTTTGTCCCTGGTGAACATCTGATCGATATGTTGAATATGGAAACAAAAGAGGATCGAATACGGACATTAATCAATCGGAATTCAATGATGAAGCCACATATGCGTTCCACTTATGCGGCCGAATTGCAATTGTCGGATTTCGATGAGAATTCAATTCGAAACGGAAATGGAGATGCTGCTCATTCAAGTGATAGGACATCGATGGCTACCACTACTTCATCGCTTTCTTCCTTAAAGACACATGCCTCATTGACTTCCTTAGGGAATGTTCCCAATGCAAAATGTCGCCGTTTGCAGGACAATGAAAATCTTCGAGATTCCATTTTAAATATGTAAAAACAAACTTTTTATTTTTGTTTACTTATTTATTCAATTATTATTAATGGCTTATTTTTTAATAATTTTTTTATATTTTAAATAGTAAAAAAAGTGAATTCCTTTCACCTAGGAAGCCAATGACGCCAACGAAAATAATTCACAGAGTGAAGAAAGGATTTTGTAGTGCTAAAAAATGGAAATTAACACCAGCCAAGGCAAAGAAATGAGAGAGAGAAAATAAAAGGATTATCATTATCTTACTTATCATCTTAAGTGCTTCTTTTCAATCAATGTTCATTGGTAATTGTATTTATTTATAAAACAATAATCGATTATCTATTTGTATAAATATAGTTAAATGGAATGGATAATTGATAGCAAAATATATACTTCACCTAAATTATAACTTATCATATTATTATTCTTGTTATTATTCGACAATAATAAAATTCACTAAAAAATGATCTTTTTATTGAAATATAATAAAATTTTATTTTGCTTTATAAGAAAATTAATATAGAAAAAAAAACAA
Organism: Ectemnius continuus; assembly: GCA_910591665.1. Taxonomy (NCBI): domain Eukaryota; kingdom Metazoa; phylum Arthropoda; class Insecta; order Hymenoptera; family Crabronidae; genus Ectemnius; species Ectemnius continuus. Next base: position 3,031 of record CAJUYD010000245.1, read on the forward strand.
TAATATGAATAAATAGAGGAAATAAAATTTTAAATTTTAAACGCTTGGCGAAAGAAAAAATTTGTTGGAAATTTTCCCTGACAACCCTTTGGGGAGAAAGTTTATGTAAAGAAAGTGTTTACTCAGTTTGTGTCTATGTTTATGGATTTAGTATAATATAAATCTTTATATTTTGTTTTTCATTTCAATGTTGATCTCTCTTTCTTTCTTTCCTTCTTTCTTTATTTCTTCATCTGCCTCTATCATTCTCTTTTACCATTTGATTTTTGTTCATAATAATAATTTGTTAAGATATCTTTAAAGATGTCTACTTCAAATAGTGATAGTAATAGAAGAGAAGACATTGAACAAATGTTTTATTCCAAAAGGTAAAGGATATAATTGTTTTATTTTTTTTAAAGAAAAAAAAACAAACAAAATGAATGATTTGTTTTGTTTAATATTTTGTCTAATGTTTATTTTTTGTTTCGTTCTACAAAGTTTGGTCGGATCTGAATTGGTATTAATGTTAATATACTCGCCGGTTGGTCTTTGCCTTTTTCTCCTTCGATTATTCATATTTTTACAACTTTTATTGCTTAATATTATTCTACCATTTGGTCATCTTCGTAGGTAAATGAAATGATTTTTCAAATTAATTCGAAATCTTAATTCTATTAATTAATATATATTTTTTCTACATTTCTATTGGATAGTACCATTCATCGTTATGTATTCCTAATATTAGGCGTCTCTATTGATGATGATATTGAAGGATTAAGAAAGCTTCGTTCAAAATTAATCATAAGCAATCATCAATCATTATTCGATCCACTCTTTGTAAATTTAATCTTCCCATGCCATTGTCTTGTATCAAGTGAACTACCTTGGTTTATTAAATGTTTGATTCCAAATACTAATTTTAAACGAATGGAGGAGAATGCATCAAATGTTTTATCTAAACTTTTAAATGATGAGGATCAGCCGAAATTATGTTTTCCAGAGTCTTCGGTAACTAATGGTCGTTATGGTCTAATGAAATTTCAAACATGGCCTTTTACCCAAGACACCGCAATACATTTGATTCATATTAATGCTAAGCGTTTTCCAATCGATCTAGCCTTGTCACCATTGGAGACTAATCATTATATTAATCTATTTTGGTTATTTTTTCTACCGATTACATGTTTACGTATTCGTTTCATTTCATCGATAACTCGAAACAATGATGAGTCAGTTGAAGATTATACCAATCGAGTTCAACAAGAGATGGCGGAAAAGACTAATCTAATAGTAACAAATGTCACTGCTGATGATAAAGAAAAGTTAACACGACAGAATGTCAGCACTATTAGAAGAATTAGGTCGACAACTACTATGGACACAAATCGAAGTGATTCATTACTCATCGACGGTCTAACTGTCACTCAGATGGCTTCAAAAGTAAAAGAAATATTGCCTCAAGTTCCATTACCTGTGATCGAGAAAGATATTCTTATCACTAAAAATATTGATAATACTATCGATCGTCTATTGTCTGGTGAGATTTTCTATATTCCTGAATTGCCAAAAAGTGAGGCACATAGTAACAAAATTTTACCAACAACATCATCATCATCCACATCCACATCAACATCAGCATCAGGTAGTGGAAAAAATATTTCTCTCAATTCTTCCAGTAAATTATTTTATTGTGGGGCAGCAACATTTGGTAAAACAGTTACCGAACGTGCCAAATCATACCAAGAAAGGAAAGAATTACTTTTTCAACAAGCCCGTGAACGTTACCTCCAACAATAGGACAAATATGCCAAGGTTATCATTTTTAAATTTGATTCAATTCAATCTTTTCCGTTTTGTTTTTTTTTTACTTTTTGGTACAATACAAATACATCAGACAAAAAAATGCAATTAAGCCATCTAACACTGCACAACATCTTTATGATTGGTTTCATCAACATATATTTTGATTATAAGCATAACTTCACATGGGAAGCGCTTTATATGAAGACAGGTATCGATTAATGGTGCCAACGAGCCAACCGTCGTTGAATCGATCAACGTTTCCGTTTCAGCCGATATTATTTCAGCATCTAAATGTTTCATTCAAACGAGAACATGAAAATTAATCAATTTTTCCTTTTGTTTTTATATCATTGTAAATAATAATAATAATGATAACAACAATAATAATAATAATAATAATAACAATTTGGCATTACTTGTGCTTTGAATCCATTGATGAATTGTTTGCTTTAATGCGGATAATTTGTAACTATCCTTTAACTTTTGTTTCTTCATTCTCGGTACAAAGATTTTGCTGCAACGATGCAATATGAATAAATTTATTTTAATTAAACAAAAAAAATAAAATTGTTTACCAAGCGATCGATTTGGTTGGAATATTATCTTTGGTTATTGGTTTAATTAACTTTGCCAATATGATTCGAATAAATTTACCCAGAAAGATGTTCGAATGGAACCATTGGTCATAGGTGAAATAAGTTTGATTGGGATTGATAAAGGATTCACTAGAATTATCCATTTGTCCATTCACTAAATCAAAACAACAACAACGAGCATTAATAGCCTAAAGACAGAACTACTAAAATCATAGAATTACATTGTGTTGGACAATGGATAGTGCTAAAAGTTACGATTCGAAACGGTTCTGTTCTCTGCTGTAAAACAGCCGAAGCCCGCCGAAGAATGCTGGAATAAGTTAAGGGGAAACAAAAAAGAATAACAAAAGTAAAATTGAATAAGAAAGGATATTTTCGATTGAATTGGATTGATTGATATGTATCATCTTACTTGGTGTACGTCTCGACATTCGGTACAGCCAATGGTGAATCCCATGTTTCCATTCTAGGAACAAAGTTCAACACTTCAATGGTTTCATAAGGAAATAATCGTTCATTAATATGAACACGTAAAATATTAAGTACACCTTTGATTTCATCACCAAACGTAAGGCATTCATTATCGACCGTCCAATTATTATTTTTAATTGGTAACGATATTGTTTCAATGTTCAATATCTCACCAATATATTCATTCTCAATCAATATCTTATTCAATCGTTCAATCAATTCATCGAATGTTTCGAATTCGGATGCATTAAGAGAGGATAATTTTTCTGCTGATTCATTACGATTGTTTAGAAAATGATCATGCTTATAGCCGGCAATTTTTATCTTTGGTATTAGATCCAATACTTTAATCTTTTGTATCGGCTTTTGTTTATTCCAACGTGGTGAAATCCAGAGGCGAATACCAAAATGAAGTTTATCATTACCTTCTTGATAAGCTATTCCTGATTGTTGATTAAAATCTGTTAATGGATTATAAAGATAAGTCTCCAACTTCATTGCCTCACAATTCTCATTGTTTAGCAGCCATTCATTAACATATTCAACCAAATGTCTATCATTGTAATTAAGGCTAATTAATTATTTTCTATATATTACTATTATTTAAAATAGCAAAGATGGACGAGGGGTGTGATGGTAAAGAGAAAGGAAAACAATGTTTTACCTGTATTTTATCTCATTTTTGGTAAATAACGAACGAAAAGAATGTGAATTATTAGTAGCACAAAAATCGATAAACGTTAATTTAGTTAATGATTTCTTCAATGGATCGTTGTGTTCACTGTTATAGCTCATGATTGAACGATGTCTGCCTTTTGAATGAATCGATTAGATTGGATTCAATGTTTAGAAGGTAATAATATCTCGTTACAGTTAATTAACGAGCATACTCAATTTAACACACACACACACACACATACATGCACATACCAATTATATCCGTTACCCGCGTAACCATTGCACGACATGTCATCGTTTAAGTTAAACTTAATTTAATTACATCATCTTTGAACGTACCATGTGATGTTCTCGACCCATACCGTTTCTAACACAACACACACATACTGTTTTGTTTTCTTTTGATTTTCATTCCTTGGCCTGTTGGATAATCGTTTTTCTTTAATTCATTTGTGCTTAACACAATGTTAAGAACAAGGGTAATCTCATTTTATAACAACATTCGTAATGTTTCCACCACCTCTTATTTGATGAAAGGTGATGATAGGAGAGCGATGCTTAAATCGATGCCGAAAAAAGATGAAGGTTCACAAGGTGAGAACACATTGGAGTTCGATATAGCTGGCCCTAAGAAGGTATGCGGATTTCCGCGTTTGGACACCCCCCAACGATTATTTGATAATATTCCATATGAGAAGTTGCCTATTATCTATGTTAGATCGACACGCAACAATACTCTTTTTAATCTAACCACTCATGATGGCCAACAACTTATTTCTCGTTCGTGCGGTGTGGATGGATTCAAAAATTGTCGTAAAGGAACAAATATCGCCGCCCAGGTAACGGCCGCTGCCTTTGGCAGGTCGATCGTCAAGGCAGGCTACAAAACTTGTCGAGTTTGCATCGAAGGTCTCGGTGCCGGGCGGATGTCCTCATTCAGAGGTATGCAATTGGCTGGAATCAATATTGTTTCTATCACTGATATTACACCCATCTACGATTACCCTAAGAACCGACCTCCAGCAGCTAGAAGTCTATAAAAAAAACAACCGTCTCATTGTAGTCCTTATCTTTTTAATTCAAAATATAAAATAAATAAAATGTTCAATTTGATAATGATACAAGATTTTCATTAATAATAAATTTTTTCTTTTGAATTACTTTAGAATATTTGTTAACAATTTCATCATCATTAGTATAGCCATGTCTTTGATAGAATTGCAGAACTTTTTTTTGAAGTTTATTCATCTTCATTGTTCCTTTTTTATTAAGAATATCTTTGATAACATCTTTCATCTTAAGATTGTCGTTTTCGTTTGGAATCTCATTATCATCTAATACGGTTGGTTTAAGTTTTTTTAATTGTTCATCATTAGTAATCGATTCAATGTCATTCTCTTTCCTCTTCATCTTGTTGGTATTCGAAATGATATTATTATTATTTGAATTACCTTGATTGGTAGGAGGCATCTCATTTTGATTGTTCTCTTTAACAGCCGAATCGAACACTTCCCATATTTGTTCAATCAACTTCTCATCACGGATGCGAAGCGAATTCTTTACAAAATTAACAAATTTTGCTTTCTTTTTAGGAATGTTATTATAAGTAATCAATGATTTAAGAATATGTTGAATATTGGGTGAGAATTGATTATTTTGTATCAATGTTTTTATCTTTTGAATCCAGGCTTCTTGTTTTATCTTTCCTTTAAACTCGGGCTGTTTATAATTTTTACCACCATACTTTTGATCTTCGGTAATACATTCAAAATGCGTTGAATAATCAACCGTCCTATAAGAAATTATTCAATATAAAGATGATAAATAAATCGCACATTTAAATGCCAAATGAAAGATCTTACGTAAAATCTTTAAGACAATCAACACAGGACAATGATTTTGTGTGACAACGCCATAGATGTTTATCAACCTTATTTTTGGTCAAAGAATCACCACATACACTACAGATGAACACAACCATTTTAACAAATTGAACCAAAAGATGATTAGTAAAATTTGTATTGAACACAATAAGATTGAAGTAAATATTAAAAAAAACAATACTAAGTGATTAAGAAAACAATAATAGAACCTAGTGAACTTTTATGATGAAGCACGTGCACATTAGAAATGGTATACCAATTCTTCCTGCATGCAGGCATACTACCCTACGGGTCATTCATAAAGGAAGAGACCGAACAGGTGAGTCGAGAAAACATTGGTTCTGTTCTCGTTCATTTCATCTCATTTTCTCTACATCTTCTCTTCAGAATGAGATTGGCAAGATTTACCGAATTTTCCAAAAAGATAGTTTGCGTCGGGCGCAACTATGCGGAGCATGCAAAAGAGATGGGCAGTGCCCTTCCCAAAAAACCATTGATATTTTTAAAACCAAGTAAATCAATAGGCGATTGCCCAAATAAATTTTGTGTTCTGTAATTAATCTTTCTTTCTCTTGTTTTTTTCTTTTTGTTGCTTTTTTAAAACATTACCAGGTAGTGCTTATCTAACCGATGGTGGTCGTATTCGGTAAGTCATTGGTTCTTTTGTTTTTGCTTACTATTTCGATGTTATTTAATCAATTGTTTGTTTTTGTTTTAGAGCACCAAAAGGTTGCAATGAGTTGCATCATGAAGTCGAGCTTGGTGTTGTGATTGGCCGTAAAGGTGTATGCATTAGCGAAAGTGAAGCGAATGACTTTGTTGGCGGCTATGTCATTGCACTTGACATGACCGCACGTGACTTTCAAACCGAAGCTAAAAATAAAGGTGAACCATGGAGCATTGCCAAAGGTTTCGACACTTCGTGCCCGGTTGGGTCATTCATTCCAAAAGAGTCGGTATCAAATGTAGATAATTTGAATATTTGGTGTAAGGTGAATGGTGTCATGCGACAGAATGGCAACACTAAGGACATGATATTTAAAATACCAACTTTAATCAGCTTTATTAGTCAATATTTTACACTTGAAAGTGGAGATCTTATCCTCACTGGAACTCCATCAAATGTTGGCCCCGTCAAAAGTGGTGATAGTATCGAAATTGGAATCGATGAAATTTCGAAAGCTTCATTTACACTTGAATAGGCAGGCATAATTATTATTATCGATTTAAACAATGATTGTTTTACAATAAAATTGTCTAGTTTACAAATCAACCTTATAAAATAGATTTAGAGCTAAGTTTGCCTACTGTTTTTATCATTTTGTGTACAATATCTTTGCTGGTAACTTTCCAACAATACTCGGAACAATTCGCCTGTTGCTGCCCCATTGTAATCTTTAAGTTTTTATATTGCATCGAAGACTCTCTTGCTTGGCTACAAGAGCTATGATATTCTCGTGCATTGCTTTTAGTAATAATCGTTTCTACATTTGAAAGAGTAATACCAGAGCCAGGCATTATTATTATACGTTCACCAGCTAATTCTATAAGACGATGTATCTCATCGATTCCTTCAAGAGCATTCTTCGAGTGTCCGCTTGTTAGGATTCTAGAAAAACCAAGAGCTATTATATTCTGTAACGACTCTGTTGCATCCTTGGTCATATCGAAAGCACGATGAAAGGTACAAGGTAATGGTGAAGCACATTCTGTGAACAACAATGTAAAAAATAAGTAACTTGTTTAAAGTTTAAGAAAAGCATACTCAATAAAATATTGTTCGCTTTCAAATCAATCGATCCATCGGCCGAAAGGCAACCAAAAACAAACCCATCAGCGCCAGCCTTCTTAAGAGACTCAATATCGTTTTTCATAATTTCCATTTCATGTTCGTTATAGAAGAAATCCCCACCACGTGGTCGAATCATTGCGAAAACAACCAGCTTAGGAAATTCCCTTTTGACCAATTGAAGAAAGCCAACTGACGGTGTAAGTCCTCCATCCTAAAATTAATTAACTTAATTATCGGCTGAATAAAAATAAATGAAAAAAAAATTAACCAAAAGTGAAGAACACAATTCAACTCTTGTGCCACCGCCATCAACTGTTGCTTTCACTGATTCGATATTATCAACACAAACTTCAAGTATTGCCATTCTACCGTTTAGTATAATTATAATTTTTTTTGTTTTTTTAATAACAATGCCAAGTTATATTTCATAAGGCAATACCAAATTTTTCTATAGAAAATTTCAAAAATGACAATTCTAAAATATTTTATACTGATGCAAACGACAACATCTAATGAAGAAATGATTTGATGAGAAAACTATTGTTAGATGCCTTTGTTTGGTGGCTAGAAAGATATAAAAGATATTTGTTATTTACTTAATAAAAAAGTAATCTCACTTTCGATTACTTCTTCATCAAATTGATTACTTCTTCACTATCATCAACACCCAAATGGTCTGTCTTTACCTATCCTGACAACATAACAATTCTACAGACGCATGCGCAGTTCAAATAGAAAGGAAAAGGAAATCAGCCAATAGTTTAATCTCATCGAAAATTTCCTTTCCAACAACAAACTTTTTTTTGAGCTCAAATAAATTTAGAATGAGATAAATATTAACAAAATATCAATTTTTTACTTTTATTTTTTATTTTTATTTTTTAAATTATAATTACTTTTCTAAGTTGGGCGAGAATTAGTGTTTTCATTTTGTGAAAAGTAAAACAATTTAAACAAAAAACAAAAAACAATAAAGAAATGTTTTTGTTGTTGTTGTTGTTGCTGAAAAAGTATCTTCGATTGGAAGAATGATTAAGCTAACTCGCTTCGAATGAATCAATTGGAATTTGAATGAACTTCGAGTGGATTGACGACCGATGATAATGTTTAATGAATGTGACATGAGTCTTAACTTTTCATTTGTTTGTTTTTGTTTTGTTAGTAAAGTGTAGCAACCAAATAATGTAAATAATTTTGTTTTGCTTTAATGATAAATGTCATTAATCATAATATGTACTAGTTAAAAGTCAAACGAATGCTCATATAACATCCAAATAATCAAATACAAATACAATACAAATTGAACAGATTATTGCAGTATTTATGATTATTTTAGTTTATTACTATCTTCGGTGGAATTCAAAAACTTATTTGGCCCATTACGATGCAATTCACTGATATAATTATTAAGTATCAGCCTTCGATCATCAGCAAAATTCTCAAGCATTAGATATCGCTTATCATTCTGGAGTGTGCTGATAATATCTTGAAGATGCTGATCGGATTCTTCGATTAAACTTTTCGTTTTGTATGTTATCAATTTCGTTTCACGTAGCAGTTCATAGAAATCATTTTTAGCCGTAATCAGGCGTTCATTCATATATTCAATGAATTGTCGTTCACATTTCCGATCACTGCTAGAGAATCTTGTATAACGTGAATCATCTTTAATCAACCTTCGAACTTCTGTCCAGGTGGCTGATAAGCTAAGATCTTTAATCTCATCGAGCATTTGATAAAAGCGTTCCTTTTTCTTCTTATTTAAACTGGCGATGTGCTTCTCAAACAAACGCTCTCGTTCACTTCTATCTAATGAGTTGACCATTTCCCAGCGATGATCTTTCTTCAACATCTTCTTTACTTCCCGCCATGAGAGATCGGTACTACGAACGAGATCAATTAGTAGAGCATTGAAATTGTCAACTGTTTCAGCGTGAATATGCTGTTCGCGCTCCTTTTCACATTCGCGCATATGTTCGGCCAGCTCCTTATGTACTTCCTTTTTTCGTTCCCGTAAACTGGCCTCGATTCTTTCCATCTTTTCCTTCTTCTTCAACGTTTCACTTATCTCCTTATCCACTCTATCTTTATCAATATTTTGTTCTAGACGTGAAATGAATTCCTTAAAGATAATCTCTTTGGTTGAATTACTATCCAATGCCCTATAACGAGAATCATCACGAATCTTCTCTTTAACATCGGTCCATGAGCTGGATGAGGTAATGAAATCCTTCTCCTTAAGAAGTTCAATAAAATTCGTCTTTATCTAGAGGAAAGAGGAATAGTAAAAAATTAAGATTGAAAGGGATTAGATAAGATAAAATAATGGAAACGTAAATAGAATGAATGTTTCTAAAAAAAGGTTGGTATAGAAACTACCGATACAATACCAAAATATTAGCATACGTTACTTTCAATTTTCATTGACAATAATTCATCGTATTAAAATATATCTCATTTGAATCTTTTGAAAAATTATTAGTCACATTAAAAAGAATCCAAATATAATATTAATGTCAAAATTCCAAAAACAAAAAAAAAATATTTAAGCTTATCAAATAACGATAATTATATATATTTATATATATATAATTTTGTTATTTTTTGTTTAAAATTTAAAATTACCTGTTCACGATGTTTCTCTTTTTGTTCTCGTTCTCTCTTCTTCAGCTCCGTTAGAAATTCATTGAACATCGCTTCACGATCTCTCGACTTGGATATATTACGAAACCTAGAATCCTTACTGTGTTTTAGTGAAAATTCGGAATAGAACGAACGTGATGTTAGATTCGCCTCTTCTAGGAGTTGGCGAAATTGTTCACGATAAAGTTTTTGTTTTTGACGTTTTTCTTTACGCTCTTCTTCTGCTCTCTCTTTCATAAATTGCTCAAAGACTTGCTTACGTTCTTTAGATGCTAGTAAAAGGTATCGTTCATCAAATACAATCTTGTGTAATTCTTTTTCCCATGTTGAAAATACCGAAACCTTTGAATGAAATGAAAAATGTTATATTAATTTAGGATGAATAAAATAGAGATTTAAAATTTAATACCAACCTCTTTTTCTAAAAGCATTGCTTTGAACATACTTATTCTTTCTTCGACTGGTAAAGTTTCACGTTTCTTGGCAGCGATTATCTCTGCCTCCGAAAGATTCGAATTCTCCTTTTTATTCTTGTCCTCTTTTTCTTTTTCCAATCTTCAAACAAAAAAAAGATGGATATTATCTTTGGATATTAAGGTCTAATTAAAAACAAAAAAATTTACCTAGCTTTTTTTGTTTCTATCTCGTTACTATCTTCGTGGTCGTTATCTAAACGTTTTTCACTGGTTTGGGATAAGGTTTTTATCTTCGGAGGTTCTTTAATTAATTCAATAACATCGGGATTGTTTTTGAGCTCAGGTGGACATTCCCACAATGAGGTGTTAGTGCTAGGATTAAAGAAAAATACCCTATTGTCACCGGTCCAAACAACACACCTGTAGAAATGAAATATAATTAAAATTATAATGAACAATGCGTGAATAGTTTATAAACTCACCATGGTGTTCCAGGAACGGCCGTTCTAGAGATTGGCTTAGATTGATCTTTTGCTTCCTGTTTCTTGTTGTTTGTATTCTTGTCTTCATTCTTCTCTTGCTGTGGGCTTACCTCTTTATTCTCTTTGTTGTAGGATATCGCTTCTTGCTCCTTTTTTGCCTCCTCTATTGCTTCTATAGAATAGAAATAGAAAAATGTAAATAATTTTAGATCACTGTAACAACTGTAAAACAAAGTGAAGAATATTACCATCTAATTTAATTAATGCTTCAGGTTTAACCCAAACTGATTGTTGAGTTTTGGAATTGAAATAATAAGTTTTGCCATCAGGTGTTTTGTGCTCACTCCATTCTGTTGCCTGTAAACGCAATTGCGGGTCAATCTTCGTTAAAAGTTGTTGTTTTAATTGATCAACACCTGACGCTAGTAAAGGTGATTGATTAGGCCACGGACCAGGTAATGTTAATGGGAATGGAAAAGCTATCGAAGAAAAAACAATGTTAGCAATTTCTTTCCAAAAAAGCAAAAATGTCATATTTTGTTTACCAGGACGAGGCAATCCAGGTAGGAAAGCTGGAGGAACTAAAGCTGGTGGTACTTGACCTCTCATCACAGAAATCGGGCCAATCAGATGTTGTTTCGTTGGATCTATAATGAACAACCATAAAGCAAATCATTTATTAAAAACAAAGTAAACAAACAAACAAAACCAAAACATACCATTGATCTCAGTGCTTCCATTGCTGGCATTGTTGATTAAATTTGCCGGTAAATTTTGATTAGAGAGGGCATTCTGAAAGAATTGCTCCTGAGTCAACACTAGAGCATTCTTCGGCCGTGTCCATGTGGTCTCTCTAGTCTTTGCATTATAATAATAAAGTTTTCCATTGTCCGATTTGGTCTCAATCCAAGTTTCGGCATTCTCCGTCATAGTCATAGTTCATAATTTCAAATCTAATAAAATTATAGAAGTATATATATAATCATAAACATATAGATATTTAGAAATAGATAAACAATTGAACAAAATAAAAATAAAATATTCCATCGAAAAGTTACCTCGAATTTAAATTTATTTTTAAGGAAGCAAAAAAAAGAAGGAAGAAAGGAATACACCAAAAATAAGTTGAACCTTTTTTTACCAAGAAGAAAATGTGTGGTTAAGATAATATACAAAAAAAAACTATTCTTTATTAAAAAAAAAATCTTTACACGAGACTACACATACTGTCCAAGCATTGTTGCCACTGTTAAGCGAGTCGCATTGAAAAGACAGCCATTGCTCATACAAAATAGTAAAAACAATAATAATAAGTTACATTCGCAAAAGTATCAAAAATAATGTTAGTGGAACGTTAACATTCAAACGAAGGCAATAATATCTATATATTGCGAGCGTTGTTTGCTATGTTTGCACATTAGCTTCTACTCCTTCAAACATTCCTTTAAGAAGAAAGGAAAGAAAAAAAAGAAAAGAAGAAAATATTCGCACTTATACGTTCGAGTAGAAGTTTAGGGGTAATGAGATGATGACTCACTTGCTCGCCTTTCTCTCTTATTTACTATTGCAACTCTGTTGATGTTTTTTTTTTCTTCTCTCGTATCCCTAAAACGTTTTTTTTATTATTATTATTATTATTATATTTCCCAAACTTAACTTTTTTGTTATTTTGTTATTGTTTTTATTGTTATTATCATCACCATTATCATTATTGTAATTATAAATTTCATTTATAGACCCTCCTTTTTTCCTTAATTTGATAAACTTTACATTTTATAGTTTTATTCCGTTGTATTCTTATATAACAATTCATTGGCCTTTTCTTTCGCTCTCTCTCTCTCTCTCTCTCTCTCTCTCTCTCTCTCTCTCTTCTTTCTTTCCTTTCTTTACTGATTGAAACAAATACGACTTTAATTGACAAAGAAAAGTGAAAGATGTCGGATGAACACGATAATCATAATCGTAAAGATGAAAATAAAGATTCATCTCGGAAGCCTGAAAAGGGCAGTAATAAACAACGATTAGCCAATAATAATAATAACAACACCAACAATAATAACAATAACAATAAGGAAGATTTATTGATTGTAATCAATCAAGATGCAAGTGAAGAGTTACCAATATCATCCAATGATCATCTTCAAGCAAGTAATAGTCGGATGAATCATATTGATCCAACATTGGATTTAACAACCATTTCAATCAACGATTGTAATGAAAAGTCTCGATCAAAAATATTCAACAATAGTGGTGATAATGAAACACCTCTTCCTGATGTAACTTGCGTCTTTCCAATGCATCATAATAATGCAATGCATTCTTATGGATCAAATCAAGATGCTGAAAATCAGCCATTGTTGAAGAATATTGACGACAGTACTCAATTGATTAACAATACTTTCCCAGATGATCCAGAATTCAATTTTTTAATCAGAGAAGTTGAGCAAGCAATTGAATTCGGTCATCTACCCGAAAGAATTTCACAAGGCTCAAGTGGTAGCTATTTTGTTAAGAATATTGATGGAGTTGTAAGTAAATTAATTGAATTCCATTAATTGTTTTTATTTAAACTTTTCTTTTATTTTAATAGAAAATAATTGGTGTTTTCAAGCCTAAGGATGAAGAACCATATGGAATGTTGAATCCTAAATGGACCAAGTGGATGCATAAACTTTGTTGTCCATGTTGTTTTGGGCGGTCATGTTTAGTTCCAAATCAAGGTTATCTTTCTGAAGCGGGTGCTTGGGTTGTCGATAGAAAATTGCAGCTAAATATTGTTCCTAAAACAAGAGTATGTTCAATTTGTTTTCAATAGATTCAGGTTAATTATCTTATTTTTCAATTTTAGATTGTTAAATTAACTAGTGAAACTTTCAATTACAACGCTATCGATAGAGCCAAATCACGAACCAAAAAGAATGTTAATGAACGCTTTCCTAAAGTAGGAAAGCATTTCAATCGAATTGGTTTACCACCAAAAGTTGGATCTTTGCAAAAATATGTTTCTGGCTATGAGGATGCTTGCTTGTGGCTGAGAAAGTTTGAAACATATTCACTTGATGAAGAGGCGTTAGCTGATTTTCAATTTCAATTTGAAAAGTTGGTTGTTCTCGATTATATCATTCGAAACACTGATAGAGGCAATGATAATTGGTTGGTGAAACAAGAAACTGCTCAGGGAAAGATTAACCAAATTAAGATAGCAGCTATCGATAATGGACTTGCCTTCCCTTTCAAACATCCCGATGAGTGGAGAGCATGTATGCTTTAAAGCTTACTACTACTACTACTACTACTACTCTTTTTTTTCTATTTTCATTAGATCCATACTATTGGGCCTGGCTTTCGTTTGCAAAAGTTCCTTTTTCTGATCGAATACGTGATTTGACACTTCATCATTTATCCGATATGAATTTTGTTCAAGAACTTTGCGATGAATTATATAATCTTTTTTCGGTAATTATTCATTAACAACTGTTTCCTAAATTTTTATTTGTTTTTATTAATATGCTTTTGTTTATGATTCGATCAATAGAGCGACAAAGGTTTCGATAGAAACATTTTCGAAAAGCAAATGTCTGTAATGAGAGGACAGGTAAATGCTCG
>CAJUYD010000246.1:0-17378 GCA_910591665.1 Ectemnius continuus
AGAAAACATTCGGTTTTGTCAGAATCACCACTAGAGATGCGCAGAACCAGAGTATTCGATTACCAGCGCCATTGGCATGGTATTAATGCATATTATGTGTAAATAACATAGTAAATTACGCTTTCTACCTCATTTTGCGAAGAAAACATTCGGTTTTGTCAGAATCACCACTAGAGATGCGCAGAACCAGAGTATTCGATTACCAGCGCCATTGGCATGCTATAAATGCATATTATGTGTAAATAACATAGTAAATTACGCTTTCTACCTCATTTTGCGAAGACAACATTCAGTTTTGTCAGAATCACCACTAGAGATGCGCAGAACCAGAGTATTCGATTACCAGCGCCATTGGCATGCTATAAATGCATATTATGTGTAAATAACATAGTAAATTACGCTTTCTACCTCATTTTGCGAAGAAAACATTCAGTTTTGTCAGAATCACCAGTAGAGATGCGCAGAACAAGAGTATTCGATTACCAGCGCCATTGGCATGCTATTAATGCATACTATGTGTAAATAACGTAGTAAATTACGCTTTCTACCTCATTTTGCGAAGAAAACATTCAGTTTTGTCAGAATCACCGATAGAGATGCGCAGAACCAGAGTATTCGATTACCAGCGCCATTGGCATGCTATAAATGCATATTATGTGTAAATAACATAGTAAATTACGCTTTCTACCTCATTTTGCGAAGAAAACATTCAGTTTTGTCAGAATCACCACTAGAGATGCGCAGAACCAGAGTATTCGATTACCAGCGCCATTGGCATGCTATAAATGCATATTATGTGTAAATAACATAGTAAATTACGCTTTCTACGTCATTTTGCGAAGAAAACATTCGGTTTTGTCAGAATCACCACTAGAGATGCGCAGAACAAGAGTATTCGATTACGAGCCCCATTAACATGGTATTAATGCATATTATGTGTAAATAACATAGTAAATTACGCTTTCTACCTCATTTTGCGAAGAAAACATTCAGTTTTGTCAGAATCACCACTAGAGATGCGCAGAAGCAGAGTATTCGATTACCAGCGCCATTGGCATGCTATAAATGCATATTGTGCGCAAATAATGTAGTAAATTACGCTTTCTACCTCATTTTGCAAAGAAAACATTCGGTTTTGTCAGAATCACCACTAGAGATGCGCAGAACCAGAGTATTCGATTACCAGCGCCATTGGCATGCTATAAATGCATATTATGTGTAAATAACGTAGTAAATTACGCTTTCTACCTCATTTTGCGAAGAAAACATTCAGTTTTGTCAGAATCACCGATAGAGATGCGCAGAACAAGAGTATTCGATTACGAGCCCCATTAACATGGTATTAATGCATATTATGTGTAAATAACATAGTAAATTACGCTTTCTACCTCATTTTGCGAAGAAAACATTCAGTTTTGTCAGTATCAGCCCTAGAGGTGCGCAGAACAAGAGTATTCGATTACAAGCCCCATTAACATGGTATTAATGCATATTATGTGTAAATAACATAGTAAATTACGCTTTCTACCTCATTTTGCGAAGAAAACATTCGGTTTTGTCAGAATCACCACTAGAGATACGCAGAACCAGAGTATTCGATTACCAGCGCCATTGGCATGCTATAAATGCATATTATGTGTAAATAACGTAGTAAATTACGCTTTCTACCTCATTTTGCGAAGAAAACATTCAGTTTTGTCAGAATCACCGATAGAGATGCGCAGAACCAGAGTGTTCGATTACCAGCGCCATTCGCATGCTATAAATGCATATTATGGGTAAATAACATAGTAAATTACGCTTTCTACCTCATTTTGCGAAGACAACATTCAGTTTTGTCAGCATCACCACTAGAGATGCGCAGAACAAGAGTATTCGATTACAAGCCCCATTAACATCGTATTAATGCATATTATGTGTAAATAACATAGTAAATTACGCTTTCTACCTCATTTTGCGAAGAAAACATTCGGTTTTGTCAGAATCACCACTAGAGATGCGCAGAACCAGAGTATTCGATTACCAGCGCCATTGGCATGCTATAAATGCATATTATGTGTAAATAACATAGTAAATTACGCTTTCTACCTCATTTTGCGAAGAAAACATTCGGTTTTGTCAGAATCACCACTAGAGATGCGCAGAACAAGAGTATTCGATTACGAGCCCCATTAACATGGTATTAATGCATATTATGTGTAAATAACATAGTAAATTTCGCTTTCTACCTCATTTTGCGAAGAAAACATTCAGTTTTGTCAGAATCACCACTAGAGATGCGCAGAACCAGAGTATTCGATTACCAGCGCCATTGGCATGCTATAAATGCATATTATGTGTAAATAACATAGTAAATTACGCTTTCTACCTCATTTTGCGAAGAAAACATTCAGTTTTGTCAGAATCACCACTAGAGATGCGCAGAACCAGAGTATTCGATTACCAGCGCCATTGGCATGGTATTAATGCATATTATGTGTAAATAACATAGTAAATTACGCTTTCTACCTCATTTTGCGAAGAAAACATTCGGTTTTGTCAGAATCACCACTAGAGATACGCAGAACCAGAGTATTCGATTACCAGCGCCATTGGCATGCTATAAATGCATATTATGTGTAAATAACGTAGTAAATTACGCTTTCTACCTCATTTTGCGAAGAAAACATTCAGTTTTGTCAGAATCACCGATAGAGATGCGCAGAACCAGAGTGTTCGATTACCAGCGCCATTCGCATGCTATAAATGCATATTATGGGTAAATAACATAGTAAATTACGCTTTCTACCTCATTTTGCGAAGACAACATTCAGTTTTGTCAGAATCACCACTAGAGATGCGCAGAACAAGAGTATTCGATTACAAGCCCCATTAACATCGTATTAATGCATATTATGTGTAAATAACATAGTAAATTACGCTTTCTACCTCATTTTGCGAAGAAAACATTCGGTTTTGTCAGAATCACCACTAGAGATGCGCAGAACAAGAGTATTCGATTACGAGCCCCATTAACATGGTATTAATGCATATTATGTGTAAATAACATAGTAAATTACGCTTTCTACCTCATTTTGCGAAGAAAACATTCGGTTTTGTCAGAATCACCACTAGAGATGCGCAGAACAAGAGTATTCGATTGCAAGCACCATTAACATGGTGTAAATGCATATTATGTGTAAATAACATAGTAAATTACGCTTTCTACCTCATTTTGCGAAGACAACATTCAGTTTTGTCAGAATCACCACTAGAGATGCGCAGAACAAGAGTATTCGATTACAAGCCCCATTAACATCGTATTAATGCATATTATGTGTAAATAACATAGTAAATTACGCTTTCTACCTCATTTGGCGAAGAAAACATTCGGTTTTGTCAGAATCACCACTAGAGATGCGCAGAACAAGAGTATTCGATTACGAGCCCCATTAACATGGTATTAATGCATATTATGTGTAAATAACATAGTAAATTACGCTTTCTACCTCATTTTGCGAAGAAAACATTCGGTTTTGTCAGAATCACCACTAGAGATGCGCAGAACAAGAGTATTCGATTGCAAGCACCATTAACATGGTGTAAATGCATATTATGTGTAAATAACATAGTAAATTACGCTTTCTACCTCATTTTGCGAAGAAAACATTCAGTTTTGTCAGTATCAGCCCTAGAGGTGCGCAGAACAAGAGTATTCGATTACAAGCCCCATTAACATGGTATTAATGCATATTATGTGTAAATAACATAGTAAATTACGCTTTCTACCTCATTTTGCGAAGAAAACATTCGGTTTTGTCAGAATCACCACTAGAGATGCGCAGAACAAGAGTATTCGATTACGAGCCCCATTAACATGGTATTAATGCATATTATGTGTAAATAACATAGTAAATTACGCTTTCTACCTCATTTTGCGAAGAAAACATTCAGTTTTGTCAGTATCAGCCCTAGAGGTGCGCAGAACAAGAGTATTCGATTACCAGCGCCATTGGCATGCTATAAATGCATATTATGTGTAAATAACATAGTAAATTACGCTTTCTACGTCATTTTGCGAAGAAAACATTCAGTTTTGTCAGAATCACCACTAGAGATGCGCAGAACCAGAGTATTCGATTACCAGCGCCATTGGCATGCTATAAATGCATATTATGTGTAAATAACATAGTAAATTACGCTTTCTACCTCATTTTGCGAAGACAACATTCAGTTTTGTCAGAATCACCACTAGAGATGCGCAGAACCAGAGTATTCGATTACCAGCGCCATTGGCATGCTATAAATGCATATTATGTGTAAATAACATAGTAAATTACGCTTTCTACCTCATTTTGCGAAGAAAACATTCAGTTTTGTCAGAATCACCAGTAGAGATGCGCAGAACAAGAGTATTCGATTACCAGCGCCATTGGCATGCTATTAATGCATACTATGTGTAAATAACGTAGTAAATTACGCTTTCTACCTCATTTTGCGAAGAAAACATTCAGTTTTGTCAGAATCACCGATAGAGATGCGCAGAACCAGAGTATTCGATTACCAGCGCCATTGGCATGCTATAAATGCATATTATGTGTAAATAACATAGTAAATTACGCTTTCTACCTCATTTTGCGAAGAAAACATTCAGTTTTGTCAGAATCACCACTAGAGATGCGCAGAACCAGAGTATTCGATTACCAGCGCCATTGGCATGCTATAAATGCATATTATGTGTAAATAACATAGTAAATTACGCTTTCTACGTCATTTTGCGAAGAAAACATTCGGTTTTGTCAGAATCACCACTAGAGATGCGCAGAACAAGAGTATTCGATTACGAGCCCCATTAACATGGTATTAATGCATATTATGTGTAAATAACATAGTAAATTACGCTTTCTACCTCATTTTGCGAAGAAAACATTCAGTTTTGTCAGAATCACCACTAGAGATGCGCAGAAGCAGAGTATTCGATTACCAGCGCCATTGGCATGCTATAAATGCATATTGTGCGCAAATAATGTAGTAAATTACGCTTTCTACCTCATTTTGCGAAGAAAACATTCGGTTTTGTCAGAATCACCACTAGAGATACGCAGAACCAGAGTATTCGATTACCAGCGCCATTGGCATGCTATAAATGCATATTATGTGTAAATAACGTAGTAAATTACGCTTTCTACCTCATTTTGCGAAGAAAAACATTCGGTTTTGTCAGAATCACCACTAGAGATGCGCAGAACCAGAGTATTCGATTACCAGCGCCATTGGCATGCTATAAATGCATATTATGTGTAAATAACGTAGTAAATTACGCTTTCTACCTCATTTTGCGAAGAAAACATTCAGTTTTGTCAGAATCACCGATAGAGATGCGCAGAACCAGAGTATTCGATTACCAGCGCCATTGGCATGCTATAAATGCATATTATGTGTAAATAACATAGTAAATTACGCTTTCTACCTCATTTTGCGAAGAAAACATTCAGTTTGTCAGAATCACCACTAGAGATGCGCAGAACCAGAGTATTCGATTACCAGCGCCATTGGCATGCTATAAATGCATATTATGTGTAAATAACATAGTAAATTACGCTTTCTACGTCATTTTGCGAAGAAAACATTCGGTTTTGTCAGAATCACCACTAGAGATGCGCAGAACAAGAGTATTCGATTACGAGCCCCATTAACATGGTATTAATGCATATTATGTGTAAATAACATAGTAAATTACGCTTTCTACCTCATTTTGCGAAGAAAACATTCAGTTTTGTCAGAATCACCACTAGAGATGCGCAGAAGCAGAGTATTCGATTACCAGCGCCATTGGCATGCTATAAATGCATATTGTGCGCAAATAATGTAGTAAATTACGCTTTCTACCTCATTTTGCAAAGAAAACATTCGGTTTTGTCAGAATCACCACTAGAGATGCGCAGAACCAGAGTATTCGATTACCAGCGCCATTGGCATGCTATAAATGCATATTATGTGTAAATAACGTAGTAAATTACGCTTTCTACCTCATTTTGCGAAGAAAACATTCAGTTTTGTCAGAATCACCGATAGAGATGCGCAGAACAAGAGTATTCGATTACGAGCCCCATTAACATGGTATTAATGCATATTATGTGTAAATAACATAGTAAATTACGCTTTCTACCTCATTTTGCGAAGAAAACATTCGGTTTTGTCAGAATCACCACTAGAGATGCGCAGAACAAGAGTATTCGATTACAAGCCCCATTAACATGGTATTAATGCATACTATGTGTAAATAACAAAGTAAATTACGCTTTCTACCTCATTTTGCGAAGACAACATTCAGTTTTGTCAGAATCACCACTAGAGATGCGCAGAACAAGAGTATTCGATTACAAGCCCCATTAACATCGTATTAATGCATATTATGTGTAAATAACATAGTAAATTACGCTTTCTACCTCATTTTGCGAAGAAAACATTCGGTTTTGTCAGAATCACCACTAGAGATGCGCAGAACAAGAGTATTCGATTACGAGCCCCATTAACATGGTATTAATGCATATTATGTGTAAATAACATAGTAAATTACGCTTTCTACCTCATTTTGCGAAGAAAACATTCGGTTTTGTCAGAATCACCACTAGAGATGCGCAGAACAAGAGTATTCGATTACAAGCCCCATTAACATGGTATTAATGCATATTATGTGTAAATAACATAGTAAATTACGCTTTCTACCTCATTTTGCGAAGAAAACATTCAGTTTTGTCAGAATCACCACTAGAGATGCGCAGAACCAGAGTATTCGATTACCAGCGCCATTGGCATGCTATAAATGCATATTATGTGTAAATAACATAGTAAATTACGCTTTCTACCTCATTTTGCGAAGAAAACATTCAGTTTTGTCAGAATCACCACTAGAGATGCGCAGAACCAGAGTATTCGATTACCAGCGCCATTGGCATGGTATTAATGCATATTATGTGTAAATAACATAGTAAATTACGCTTTCTACCTCATTTTGCGAAGAAAACATTCGGTTTTGTCAGAATCACCACTAGAGATGCGCAGAACCAGAGTATTCGATTACCAGCGCCATTGGCATGCTATAAATGCATATTATGTGTAAATAACATAGTAAATTACGCTTTCTACCTCATTTTGCGAAGACAACATTCAGTTTTGTCAGAATCACCACTAGAGATGCGCAGAACCAGAGTATTCGATTACCAGCGCCATTGGCATGCTATAAATGCATATTATGTGTAAATAACATAGTAAATTACGCTTTCTACCTCATTTTGCGAAGAAAACATTCAGTTTTGTCAGAATCACCAGTAGAGATGCGCAGAACAAGAGTATTCGATTACCAGCGCCATTGGCATGCTATAAATGCATATTGTGCGCATATAATGTAGTAAATTACGCTTTCTACCTCATTTTGCAAAGAAAACATTCGGTTTTGTCAGAATCACCACTAGAGATGCGCAGAACCAGAGTATTCGATTACCAGCGCCATTGGCATGCTATAAATGCATATTATGTGTAAATAACGTAGTAAATTACGCTTTCTACCTCATTTTGCGAAGAAAACATTCAGTTTTGTCAGAATCACCGATAGAGATGCGCAGAACCAGAGTATTCGATTACCAGCGCCATTGGCATGCTATAAATGCATATTATGTGTAAATAACATAGTAAATTACGCTTTCTACCTCATTTTGCGAAGACAACATTCAGTTTTGTCAGAATCACCACTAGAGATGCGCAGAACAAGAGTATTCGATTACAAGCCCCATTAACATCGTATTAATGCATATTATGTGTAAATAACATAGTAAATTACGCTTTCTACCTCATTTTGCGAAGAAAACATTCGGTTTTGTCAGAATCACCACTAGAGATGCGCAGAACAAGAGTATTCGATTACGAGCCCCATTAACATGGTATTAATGCATATTATGTGTAAATAACATAGTAAATTACGCTTTCTACCTCATTTTGCGAAGAAAACATTCGGTTTTGTCAGAATCACCACTAGAGATGCGCAGAACAAGAGTATTCGATTGCAAGCACCATTAACATGGTGTAAATGCATATTATGTGTAAATAACATAGTAAATTACGCTTTCTACCTCATTTTGCGAAGACAACATTCAGTTTTGTCAGAATCACCACTAGAGATGCGCAGAACAAGAGTATTCGATTACAAGCCCCATTAACATCGTATTAATGCATATTATGTGTAAATAACATAGTAAATTACGCTTTCTACCTCATTTGGCGAAGAAAACATTCGGTTTTGTCAGAATCACCACTAGAGATGCGCAGAACAAGAGTATTCGATTACGAGCCCCATTAACATGGTATTAATGCATATTATGTGTAAATAACATAGTAAATTACGCTTTCTACCTCATTTTGCGAAGAAAACATTCGGTTTTGTCAGAATCACCACTAGAGATGCGCAGAACAAGAGTATTCGATTGCAAGCACCATTAACATGGTGTAAATGCATATTATGTGTAAATAACATAGTAAATTACGCTTTCTACCTCATTTTGCGAAGAAAACATTCAGTTTTGTCAGTATCAGCCCTAGAGG
Source organism: Ectemnius continuus (assembly GCA_910591665.1). Classification (NCBI taxonomy): domain Eukaryota; kingdom Metazoa; phylum Arthropoda; class Insecta; order Hymenoptera; family Crabronidae; genus Ectemnius; species Ectemnius continuus. Next base: position 8,578 of record CAJUYD010000246.1, read on the forward strand.
TGCGCAGAACAAGAGTATTCGATTACAAGCCCCATTAACATGGTATTAATGCATATTATGTGTAAATAACATAGTAAATTACGCTTTCTACCTCATTTTGCGAAGAAAACATTCGGTTTTGTCAGAATCACCACTAGAGATGCGCAGAACAAGAGTATTCGATTACGAGCCCCATTAACATGGTATTAATGCATATTATGTGTAAATAACATAGTAAATTACGCTTTCTACCTCATTTTGCGAAGAAAACATTCAGTTTTGTCAGTATCAGCCCTAGAGGTGCGCAGAACAAGAGTATTCGATTACCAGCGCCATTGGCATGCTATAAATGCATATTATGTGTAAATAACATAGTAAATTACGCTTTCTACGTCATTTTGCGAAGAAAACATTCAGTTTTGTCAGAATCACCAGTAGAGATGCGCAGAAAAAGAGTATTCGATTACAAGCCCCAGTAACATCGTATTAATGCATATTATGTGTAAATAACATAGTAAATTACGCTTTCTACCTCATTTTGCGAAGAAAACATTCGGTTTTGTCAGAATCACCACTAGAGATGCGCAGAACAAGAGTATTCGATTACGAGCCCCATTGGCATGCTATAAATGCATATTATGTGTAAATAACATAGTAAATTACGCTTTCTACCTCATTTTGCGAAGAAAACATTCAGTTTTGTCAGTATCAGCCCTAGAGGTGCGCAGAACAAGAGTATTCGATTACCAGCGCCATTGGCATGCTATAAATGCATATTATGTGTAAATAACATAGTAAATTACGCTTTCTACCTCATTTTGCGAAGACAACATTCAGTTTTGTCAGAATCACCGATAGAGATGCGCAGAACCAGAGTATTCGATTACCAGCGCCATTGGCATGCTATAAATGCATATTATGTGTAAATAACAGTAAATTACGCTTTCTACCTCATTTTGCGAAGAAAACATTCAGTTTTGTCAGAATCACCACTAGAGATGCGCAGAACCAGAGTATTCGATTACCAGCGCCATTGGCATGGTATTAATGCATATTATGTGTAAATAACATAGTAAATTACGCTTTCTACCTCATTTTGCGAAGAAAACATTCGGTTTTGTCAGAATCACCACTAGAGATGCGCAGAACCAGAGTATTCGATTACCAGCGCCATTGGCATGCTATAAATGCATATTATGTGTAAATAACATAGTAAATTACGCTTTCTACCTCATTTTGCGAAGACAACATTCAGTTTTGTCAGAATCACCACTAGAGATGCGCAGAACCAGAGTATTCGATTACCAGCGCCATTGGCATGCTATAAATGCATATTATGTGTAAATAACATAGTAAATTACGCTTTCTACCTCATTTTGCGAAGAAAACATTCAGTTTTGTCAGAATCACCAGTAGAGATGCGCAGAACAAGAGTATTCGATTACCAGCGCCATTGGCATGCTATAAATGCATATTGTGCGCATATAATGTAGTAAATTACGCTTTCTACCTCATTTTGCAAAGAAAACATTCGGTTTTGTCAGAATCACCACTAGAGATGCGCAGAACCAGAGTATTCGATTACCAGCGCCATTGGCATGCTATAAATGCATATTATGTGTAAATAACGTAGTAAATTACGCTTTCTACCTCATTTTGCGAAGAAAACATTCAGTTTTGTCAGAATCACCGATAGAGATGCGCAGAACCAGAGTATTCGATTACCAGCGCCATTGGCATGCTATAAATGCATATTATGTGTAAATAACATAGTAAATTACGCTTTCTACCTCATTTTGCGAAGACAACATTCAGTTTTGTCAGAATCACCACTAGAGATGCGCAGAACAAGAGTATTCGATTACAAGCCCCATTAACATCGTATTAATGCATATTATGTGTAAATAACATAGTAAATTACGCTTTCTACCTCATTTTGCGAAGAAAACATTCGGTTTTGTCAGAATCACCACTAGAGATGCGCAGAACAAGAGTATTCGATTACGAGCCCCATTAACATGGTATTAATGCATATTATGTGTAAATAACATAGTAAATTACGCTTTCTACCTCATTTTGCGAAGAAAACATTCGGTTTTGTCAGAATCACCACTAGAGATGCGCAGAACAAGAGTATTCGATTGCAAGCACCATTAACATGGTGTAAATGCATATTATGTGTAAATAACATAGTAAATTACGCTTTCTACCTCATTTTGCGAAGACAACATTCAGTTTTGTCAGAATCACCACTAGAGATGCGCAGAACAAGAGTATTCGATTACAAGCCCCATTAACATCGTATTAATGCATATTATGTGTAAATAACATAGTAAATTACGCTTTCTACCTCATTTGGCGAAGAAAACATTCGGTTTTGTCAGAATCACCACTAGAGATGCGCAGAACAAGAGTATTCGATTACGAGCCCCATTAACATGGTATTAATGCATATTATGTGTAAATAACATAGTAAATTACGCTTTCTACCTCATTTTGCGAAGAAAACATTCGGTTTTGTCAGAATCACCACTAGAGATGCGCAGAACAAGAGTATTCGATTGCAAGCACCATTAACATGGTGTAAATGCATATTATGTGTAAATAACATAGTAAATTACGCTTTCTACCTCATTTTGCGAAGAAAACATTCAGTTTTGTCAGTATCAGCCCTAGAGGTGCGCAGAACAAGAGTATTCGATTACAAGCCCCATTAACATGGTATTAATGCATATTATGTGTAAATAACATAGTAAATTACGCTTTCTACCTCATTTTGCGAAGAAAACATTCGGTTTTGTCAGAATCACCACTAGAGATGCGCAGAACAAGAGTATTCGATTACGAGCCCCATTAACATGGTATTAATGCATATTATGTGTAAATAACATAGTAAATTACGCTTTCTACCTCATTTTGCGAAGAAAACATTCAGTTTTGTCAGTATCAGCCCTAGAGGTGCGCAGAACAAGAGTATTCGATTACCAGCGCCATTGGCATGCTATAAATGCATATTATGTGTAAATAACATAGTAAATTACGCTTCTCTACGTCATTTTGCGAAGAAAACATTCAGTTTTGTCAGAATCACCAGTAGAGATGCGCAGAAAAAGAGTATTCGATTACAAGCCCCAGTAACATCGTATTAATGCATATTATGTGTAAATAACATAGTAAATTACGCTTTCTACCTCATTTTGCGAAGAAAACATTCGGTTTTGTCAGAATCACCACTAGAGATGCGCAGAACAAGAGTATTCGATTACGAGCCCCATTGGCATGCTATAAATGCATATTATGTGTAAATAACATAGTAAATTACGCTTTCTACCTCATTTTGCGAAGAAAACATTCAGTTTTGTCAGTATCAGCCCTAGAGGTGCGCAGAACAAGAGTATTCGATTACCAGCGCCATTGGCATGCTATAAATGCATATTATGTGTAAATAACATAGTAAATTACGCTTTCTACCTCATTTTGCGAAGACAACATTCAGTTTTGTCAGAATCACCGATAGAGATGCGCAGAACAAGAGTATTCGATTACGAGCCCCATTAACATGGTATTAATGCATATTATGTGTAAATAACATAGTAAATTACGCTTTCTACCTCATTTTGCGAAGAAAACATTCGGTTTTGTCAGAATCACCACTAGAGATGCGCAGAACAAGAGTATTCGATTACAAGCCCCATTAACATGGTATTAATGCATACTATGTGTAAATAACAAAGTAAATTACGCTTTCTACCTCATTTTGCGAAGACAACATTCAGTTTTGTCAGAATCACCACTAGAGATGCGCAGAACAAGAGTATTCGATTACAAGCCCCATTAACATCGTATTAATGCATATTATGTGTAAATAACATAGTAAATTACGCTTTCTACCTCATTTTGCGAAGAAAACATTCGGTTTTGTCAGAATCACCACTAGAGATGCGCAGAACAAGAGTATTCGATTACGAGCCCCATTAACATGGTATTAATGCATATTATGTGTAAATAACATAGTAAATTACGCTTTCTACCTCATTTTGCGAAGAAAACATTCGGTTTTGTCAGAATCACCACTAGAGATGCGCAGAACAAGAGTATTCGATTACAAGCCCCATTAACATGGTATTAATGCATACTATGTGTAAATAACAAAGTAAATTACGCTTTCTACGTCATTTTGCGAAGAAAACATTCAGTTTTGTCAAAATCACCAGTAGAGATGCGCAGAACAAGAGTATTCGATTACCAGCGCCATTGGCATGCTATAAATGCATATTGTGCGCAAATAATGTAGTAAATTACGCTTTCTACCTCATTTTGCATAGAAAACATTCGGTTTTGTCAGAATCACCACTAGAGATGCGCAGAACCAGAGTATTCGATTACCAGCGCCATTGGCATGCTATAAATGCATATTATGTGTAACTAACGTAGTAAATTACGCTTTCTACCTCATTTTGCGAAGAAAACATTCAGTTTTGTCAGAATCACCGATAGAGATGCGCAGAACCAGAGTATTCGATTACCAGCGCCATTGGCATGCTATAAATGCATATTATGTGTAAATAACATAGTAAATTACGCTTTCTACCTCATTTTGCGAAGACAACATTCAGTTTTGTCAGAATCACCACTAGAGATGCGCAGAACAAGAGTATTCGATTACAAGCCCCATTAACATCGTATTAATGCATATTATGTGTAAATAACATAGTAAATTACGCTTTCTACCTCATTTTGCGAAGAAAACATTCGGTTTTGTCAGAATCACCACTAGAGATGCGCAGAACAAGAGTATTCGATTACGAGCCCCATTAACATGGTATTAATGCATATTATGTGTAAATAACATAGTAAATTACGCTTTCTACCTCATTTTGCGAAGAAAACATTCAGTTTTGTCAGAATCACCACTAGAGATGCGCAGAACCAGAGTATTCGATTACCAGCGCCATTGGCATGCTATAAATGCATATTATGTGTAAATAACATAGTAAATTACGCTTTCTACGTCATTTTGCGAAGAAAACATTCAGTTTTGTCAAAATCACCAGTAGAGATGCGCAGAACAAGAGTATTCGATTACCAGCGCCATTGGCATGCTATAAATGCATATAGTGCGCAAATAATGTAGTAAATTACGCTTTCTACCTCATTTTGCGAAGAAAACATTCGGTTTTGTCAGAATCACCACTCGAGATGCGCAGAACAAGAGTATTCGATTGCAAGCACCATTAACATGGTATAAATGCATATTATGTGTAAATAACATAGTAAATTACGCTTTCTACCTCATTTTGTGAAGAAAACATTCAGTTTTGTGAGTATCAGCCCTAGAGGTGCGCAGAACAAGAGTATTCGATTACAAGCCCCATAACATGGTATTAATGCATATTATGTGTAAATAACATTGTAAATTCCGCTTTCTACCTCATTTTGCGAAGAAAACATTCAGTTTTGTCAAAATCACCAGTAGAGATGCGCAGAACCAGAGTATTCGATTACAAGCCCCATTAACATGGTATTAATGCATACTATGTGTAAATAACAAAGTAAATTACGCTTTCTACGTCATTTTGCGAAGAAAACATTCAGTTTTGTCAGAATCACCGATAGAGATGCGCAGAACCAGAGTATTCGATTACCAGCGCCATTGGCATGCTATAAATGCATATTATGTGTAAATAACAGTAAATTACGCTTTCTACCTCATTTTGCGAAGAAAACATTCAGTTTTGTCAGAATCACCACTAGAGATGCGCAGAACCAGAGTATTCGATTACCAGCGCCATTGGCATGGTATTAATGCATATTATGTGTAAATAACATAGTAAATTACGCTTTCTACCTCATTTTGCGAAGAAAACATTCGGTTTTGTCAGAATCACCACTAGAGATGCGCAGAACCAGAGTATTCGATTACCAGCGCCATTGGCATGCTATAAATGCATATTATGTGTAAATAACATAGTAAATTACGCTTTCTACCTCATTTTGCGAAGACAACATTCAGTTTTGTCAGAATCACCACTAGAGATGCGCAGAACCAGAGTATTCGATTACCAGCGCCATTGGCATGCTATAAATGCATATTATGTGTAAATAACATAGTAAATTACGCTTTCTACCTCATTTTGCGAAGAAAACATTCAGTTTTGTCAGAATCACCAGTAGAGATGCGCAGAACAAGAGTATTCGATTACCAGCGCCATTGGCATGCTATAAATGCATATTGTGCGCATATAATGTAGTAAATTACGCTTTCTACCTCATTTTGCAAAGAAAACATTCGGTTTTGTCAGAATCACCACTAGAGATGCGCAGAACCAGAGTATTCGATTACCAGCGCCATTGGCATGCTATAAATGCATATTATGTGTAAATAACGTAGTAAATTACGCTTTCTACCTCATTTTGCGAAGAAAACATTCAGTTTTGTCAGAATCACCGATAGAGATGCGCAGAACCAGAGTATTCGATTACCAGCGCCATTGGCATGCTATAAATGCATATTATGTGTAAATAACATAGTAAATTACGCTTTCTACCTCATTTTGCGAAGACAACATTCAGTTTTGTCAGAATCACCACTAGAGATGCGCAGAACAAGAGTATTCGATTACAAGCCCCATTAACATCGTATTAATGCATATTATGTGTAAATAACATAGTAAATTACGCTTTCTACCTCATTTTGCGAAGAAAACATTCGGTTTTGTCAGAATCACCACTAGAGATGCGCAGAACAAGAGTATTCGATTACGAGCCCCATTAACATGGTATTAATGCATATTATGTGTAAATAACATAGTAAATTACGCTTTCTACCTCATTTTGCGAAGAAAACATTCGGTTTTGTCAGAATCACCACTAGAGATGCGCAGAACAAGAGTATTCGATTGCAAGCACCATTAACATGGTGTAAATGCATATTATGTGTAAATAACATAGTAAATTACGCTTTCTACCTCATTTTGCGAAGACAACATTCAGTTTTGTCAGAATCACCACTAGAGATGCGCAGAACAAGAGTATTCGATTACAAGCCCCATTAACATCGTATTAATGCATATTATGTGTAAATAACATAGTAAATTACGCTTTCTACCTCATTTGGCGAAGAAAACATTCGGTTTTGTCAGAATCACCACTAGAGATGCGCAGAACAAGAGTATTCGATTACGAGCCCCATTAACATGGTATTAATGCATATTATGTGTAAATAACATAGTAAATTACGCTTTCTACCTCATTTTGCGAAGAAAACATTCGGTTTTGTCAGAATCACCACTAGAGATGCGCAGAACAAGAGTATTCGATTGCAAGCACCATTAACATGGTGTAAATGCATATTATGTGTAAATAACATAGTAAATTACGCTTTCTACCTCATTTTGCGAAGAAAACATTCAGTTTTGTCAGTATCAGCCCTAGAGGTGCGCAGAACAAGAGTATTCGATTACAAGCCCCATTAACATGGTATTAATGCATATTATGTGTAAATAACATAGTAAATTACGCTTTCTACCTCATTTTGCGAAGAAAACATTCGGTTTTGTCAGAATCACCACTAGAGATGCGCAGAACAAGAGTATTCGATTACGAGCCCCATTAACATGGTATTAATGCATATTATGTGTAAATAACATAGTAAATTACGCTTTCTACCTCATTTTGCGAAGAAAACATTCAGTTTTGTCAGTATCAGCCCTAGAGGTGCGCAGAACAAGAGTATTCGATTACCAGCGCCATTGGCATGCTATAAATGCATATTATGTGTAAATAACATAGTAAATTACGCTTTCTACGTCATTTTGCGAAGAAAACATTCAGTTTTGTCAGAATCACCAGTAGAGATGCGCAGAAAAAGAGTATTCGATTACAAGCCCCAGTAACATCGTATTAATGCATATTATGTGTAAATAACATAGTAAATTACGCTTTCTACCTCATTTTGCGAAGAAAACATTCGGTTTTGTCAGAATCACCACTAGAGATGCGCAGAACAAGAGTATTCGATTACGAGCCCCATTGGCATGCTATAAATGCATATTATGTGTAAATAACATAGTAAATTACGCTTTCTACCTCATTTTGCGAAGAAAACATTCAGTTTTGTCAGTATCAGCCCTAGAGGTGCGCAGAACAAGAGTATTCGATTACCAGCGCCATTGGCATGCTATAAATGCATATTATGTGTAAATAACATAGTAAATTACGCTTTCTACCTCATTTTGCGAAGACAACATTCAGTTTTGTCAGAATCACCGATAGAGATGCGCAGAACAAGAGTATTCGATTACGAGCCCCATTAACATGGTATTAATGCATATTATGTGTAAATAACATAGTAAATTACGCTTTCTACCTCATTTTGCGAAGAAAACATTCGGTTTTGTCAGAATCACCACTAGAGATGCGCAGAACAAGAGTATTCGATTACAAGCCCCATTAACATGGTATTAATGCATACTATGTGTAAATAACAAAGTAAATTACGCTTTCTACCTCATTTTGCGAAGACAACATTCAGTTTTGTCAGAATCACCACTAGAGATGCGCAGAACAAGAGTATTCGATTACAAGCCCCATTAACATCGTATTAATGCATATTATGTGTAAATAACATAGTAAATTACGCTTTCTACCTCATTTTGCGAAGAAAACATTCGGTTTTGTCAGAATCACCACTAGAGATGCGCAGAACAAGAGTATTCGATTACGAGCCCCATTAACATGGTATTAATGCATATTATGTGTAAATAACATAGTAAATTACGCTTTCTACCTCATTTTGCGAAGAAAACATTCAGTTTTGTCAG
>CAJUYD010000247.1:0-17378 GCA_910591665.1 Ectemnius continuus
CAAAGGTTCAGTCCTTGATTAGGTTGGGTATACCAAAGGTAGTCAATATACCGAAGGTATTTACTAGGGTCCCTAGTATCTTTTGCATGGCTGATTTCTTGTGAATCGTCGTGATCTGAATTTCCAGTTAACTCGATAATTGTATGGATTCACTTCTGTATTCGAATTGCAAACGATGGCTTATTTATTACATGTACAATTTTAATAAGTTTGTCTTTGAGATAGATAAGCTTATGTTCAATGATCATGAGGATTATATGAGAGTTTACACGACTATATATATGAATTCTAATTACAATATGAGATCCCTAGAATTTGTTTTTGTTAATGATTTATACACTGATTTTGTTTGTAAATTATGTACACTTGTTTCTTTTTCACCGTTTTGGTCTTGTTTTGTTTTCTTTTTTTTTGGTTTCGCATAACAGTTTTTGTTTATAGTTTGGTTATATTATTTTCATTTGGACTTTGTATAGCAATTTTTGTTTTGGTTTAAAGAAGTTCAAACTCTACCTTCTTATTGTTTTCATCCAATATCTTGTTATCTCTTCTTGCTGAGATCCTTTACACACGGTAGGCTGAATTATTACTTTAACCCTATTGCTAGGAAGGGAACATTTCATTTGGAACAATTGTTTAGAATTTAGTGTAACATGTTAAATTTTTTTGTAGAAGATTAGTATACATATTTATATAACCTTTTGAGTTGATTTGAATGTTTCAGCTTTCATTTTGTTAAAGATTGCTGAATCTTTGTTTTTTTTCTTCTGATCGCTCATTTGATTTGTATATATGTTTGTTGATTTATTCATTTGTTATTTATTTATTCTATTTTGTTTATTTATTCTCTTTTGTTGTTCTTTTTTCTATTGTACTACTAAACTCTCTAATGAAAACACATATAAAAGTAGTATTAGTAGTAGTAGTTGGATAGTGCCCGAATTCACAAATTACGGGTAGCTACTTACACCAAGTTTAGCTTGACAATTTTTATTTTCCACATCTGTAAACTTTAGCCTTATTCAAAAATTTTTAGTATTGGTTTTTATTTTCATTCTATTCAAAGTCTTTCTTCTACAAAAATACACTTGTCTTCAATGAAGAAAAAAAACAACAAAATAGCTACTTTTTTAGTTTGGAAAGCATTCATTCAACAATAACCAAAACTTGCAAGACAAACAATTAAGAGCTATCGAAATGAATCAAGATTATGTTCAATTAGTTCGATTATTTTTGATTAATAATTGCTCGTTAGTAATTCACATTGAATGGATATTTTTATTTATTTATAAAAAAAAATATACAAATTTTTTTACAGCCTTTAGCCGGTAACAATGAATTTGTTTTTTTACCTTTTTTACTGTAAATTGAGCATCCCTTATATAAAATGAAAAATAAATAGTGTATTTTATATGGAGGGGAGAAGGGGGGAAGAAGAAGACGAAAAAAAGGAAGGAGGAGGAGGGAGGGCTTAATTTACAGTAGCACCAATTTAATGATCCAAAAAATGTCATTGCTTCTTTCAACTTAACCGATAAATGTTAGGATGTTTCCTTTATAGTTAAGATTATGATAATTCCAAACATAACAAATAGATGTTCGATGAAGAACTCAATTCATAGATGTTGACCAGCTTGTTAAGAATAATTTCAAAGTATGCTTAAGTACTGTAAATAGTGTATCGTCTAAGGCTTCGAAAGATAAGATTCTTGCCCTATATATTACGTTAGCTTTGAAAATATTTTAGGCTTTAATGTTGTCTTCTCCGCAAGCCAATCTAACTTTTATTTTTTGGTGTGTGTGCTTAACTTTTTTTTTCTTTTATTCTTTCTTTCTTTCTTTTTTCTTTCTTTCTCCCTCTCTCTCTCTCTCTCTTTCTCTTTTCCTCTCTATTTTGTTTGTACACCTAAAATGAAAGCATTAAATGGTGAACATCAATGCCGATGAATTCATTTCAATTTAGAGGCTTTCTTTCGACATATCAACATTTCTTTTTCTTTATCATCATACACATTGTCCAACAATAACAACAGCGACGGTGGTGTTGGTTGGTAGTGGTGGTGACAAAGACGGGTAACAGCAACCGAAACGATTTCATTATTTTCTTTTTATTTATATAAAAAAAGTATATCGCTAAGAATTATATAAACAATTTCATTCTTTTTTAAATTGAGTTTTGTCACTTTTCTCTTTTTTCTTCCACATCAAAAGTTAAACTATTCAATGCATAAATGTGAATTTTGTTGTTGCAAATGATCTCATTTTTTTTGCTAGCTTTAAACTTTGAATTGTTTTTTTTGTTGCTTTTTTTTGCTTTATATTGAGTACAGTGTAATATATTTATTTTTATATCACATTAAAAAAAGAGCGGCCTCAAATCACTTGAGCACAAACATTAGATTTTCCCCTCTCTTGAGATTGAGTACAGGCATGTTCAGTTTGTTATGTTAGATCTGGTCTAAGATTTTCCACCATCCCTTGCTGGATGCTCACGTGATTTGGGTAGCGTTCACATAATTATGCTGCCACTAATCCTCAATCTTTATGTGCGAATATCAATTTTATGATTTTTGCTGCTTTGGATACTACTACTACTACTACTGCTATTATTATTATTGTTATTATTATTAGTAGTAGTAGTAGTAGTAGAGCTTTTCATTGCAGCTGTAAGAAATATTATATCTTCTTCCCTTCTGTGTGGTCACTTTTGTCTGCCTTGTTATTTCGATGGCTGTTTGATGGAGGGTGAAAACGAAAGAAAAAATGATCGAAAAGGAGAAAGAGAAAGGGAGAGAAAGAGAGAAAGGTTGACGGGGGTGGGAGCAGTGAACGAGGATTGGTGACTTTTGTTTGCCCAAATAAATTAAAAATTGATGTTAACAATAATCGTTTGTATTTATATTGTGAAAATGTCACTTGCAACCAAATTACCTTCGAATAAATTGGAAAGAGTGATTTAAACATTATTTTTTTTCTCGAGAAATAGAAAAAAAAACGCTAGAGAATGTTTCTTTATTATTCAGCTACATGAAAGTTTATTATCATGGTTGGCCAAGTTTGATAGGAAACATTCAAAAATGGTTTGGCAAGCAGTAAATTTGGGCTGTCCACTTTCCGCAAACGCACACACAAAAACACACACAAACACACACAACAAGCTCAAAGAAGCTAATATCAGCAAAATAATATTTAAAAAATTTATTAAAAATAATATCGGCAGCTTAAAAATAAGTAATTTGTGATTAAACCATTTTCAGCATTTTAATAAATCTACAATTTTAATAAATATTGATTATAATTATTGATTGGTTTCAATGGATTTATTAACCAAACAAAAAAAACACAATTTAAAGTTTACTTTTCTTTATTATCGTATGGAGATAATTAAATTTTTAATTCATAAAAATATATTTTTTCTTTAGAAGTTGAACTTTTTTTTGTTCAAAAACACAAACACGCACGCACACAAGCACCCAAATTTATATCTTCATTTTATTTTGATTTGATTTTTTTTCTTTATATAAAATTTAACCAAAGAATAAGAAAAACTATTAAAATAATTTTTTTAAACTTTTAAAACTCTTAAATTGTTTTTTGAATCTTTTAAGGGAGTGAGAGAAAATTTAATTTTATTGGCCGAGTTTTTCTTTATTCTTATAGTTTAGCCTCATATCTAAAACTTATAAGTTTTGTTCATTATTTCTCTCTCTCTCTCTCTCTCACTTCTTTTTCTTTTCAACTTATCAGCTATTAAATTTATGCTATTTATCTGCGTTTTTTTTGTTGTTGTTTTGTTTTCTATGTTTTCATTATTATTATTTATTTTTTTTATATTGTCATTCATTGTCATTATTCAAGCGTATACAATAATTTGTGTTAAAGTCCTTTTTGGCTCTAAATAATGCAGACCAACGGCATGCAATAAAACAGCAACAACAATAGATATTCTTTAAACTTTAAAATTGTTTATTTCACAATTTGGACACACAAACACACACACATAAATGAACGTAGATTACAATTGTTTTTATTTTATCTTGTTAGTTAATTTGGTTCATTACAAAAAGCTATCTTTGTTCGTGTTTTTTTTTCTAAATTTGTTTTATTTAAAATGTTAGCATTTAAATTTATTTAAAGTAATGTAATTTATATAGTTCATTTTATGTTTTATCTATATGATTTTATTTGCTGATTATAGGTTTGTTTTGGCCTTTCTTATAGGATAACACTATAATGTCAGTCATTTCTTATCTAAATATGTTAATTTTTTTTTCTTTAAAAATTTGAAACATTTTTTTTTCTTTTTCAAAAGTTTACGCCAAACAAAAAAAAAGAGGGGGAGAGGAAGAGAGTGTTTATTTTTTTTTCGGTACAAAATATAAAATAAATATAGAATTTATTTCTACTTTTAACATCAAGTAGTGAAGAAGAAACATTGAGCGAGAGAGAGAGAGAGAGAGAGAGAAAGAGAAAGAGAAAGAGAAAGAGAAAGAGAAAGAGAAAGAGAAAGAGAAAGAGAAAGAGAGAGAGAGAGGCTAGAGAATATGACGGCTTTTGGTCTAATAAGAAAAGCAAAAGAAATGAGTTTCCAAAAGATTTTGATTATTAATTGTCTACAGATAAATTATTTTGTATTTCTTATTCCAATGATTTGAGAGAGAGAAAGAAAGAGAGAAGATAGGGCGAGAAAGAGAAAGTGAGTGAGAGAGAAATGAATGAAAGAAAAAACTCTCGTTGATAACGCAAAACAGGAAAAAGTGTGAAGGCACTATCAATTATTGTTCTCTGAATTCTTGCTCTTTTGTTGTGGTCGCCGCCGTTTATATTATTGTTGTTGTTGTTGTTGTCGTTGTTACTGCTGCTGCTGTTGTTGCTGTTGTTTGATTCTGATAAATGTGACAAGTTTAGATCATTTGTTGGTTAGTCTTATCTTAAATAGTTTTGTCTTCGTTGTTGTTGTTGTTTTTTTATATGTTTCCATATATCTCTTCAAAAATATCAACCTTTTTGTTGTTGTTGTTGTTGTTGTTTGCTTGAAAACATTCAGAGAATTTGTAGTGGTTGCCTGTAATGCAAACTAATATTTAATTCATGTAAGCGATGTTCTCTCCTTCATGTTAATATTTATTTCTTTTTATTTTTATTTTCTCAACAATTTGTTGTCGAACTTGATTTTAAGGTCAAACGTAGTCGAGAAATTGTCAGTTAGGTAAATGTTAAGTTAAATATTCGTTTTCTATATTTTTTTTCTTTTTTTTTCTCTCTCTCTCTCTCTTTATCTTTGGATATATTTATTATTTCATTTAGAGAGTGTTACAAAGTTTATATGCTTTAGATTTTTTTATTTTTCGACCTCAACCACCAGGCATCTAAAAGTAATAAATTTTCTTTTAGTTTTGATTGTCTTTCTTTCTTCCTATTTGATTTTGGTTTATTGTCAAACATTTTTCCATCGTTTAAATGTGTGATTTGAATATCAATAAAGCATCGCAAAACAAAACCAACAACAATTGAATGCAAAAGAGAGAGAGAGAAAAAAAAGTAAAAAGAAGGCAACAACAACAACAACAGCGACAACAAATGGAATAAATTTAGGGGAAATTAAAAAAAGGAAAAAAAAAAGAAAAAGAACTATCTTTTTATCATCTTGTAAATTAGACCAACTATTACTTTTTGTTTGTTTTTTTATATATATTTTTATAAAAAAAAAGAAAATATTTTTACTTTAATTTATAATAAATGTGTAAAGAACAACAATAACAACAACAGCAGCAGCAGCATCATAAGCAAGAATAACATCAAATGTTTTGTTGTTGTAAGATATTCTTAATTATATTTAAGTAACAAGAAAAATTAACTCTTTTTTTTGTTTTTCATTAATTTTGTTGTTCATCTTATTTGTAAACACAGTTTTTCTTTTCTTTTTTTTTCTTTTCTCTTTTTCTTTCTTCTTCTTTTTTTTCCACAAGAATTTTAATAGCTTGCGGCCATTTACCCTAGCGAATATCTTTGTATTTTTGTTTTCGTCTTCTTCTTTTTGTTTTCGTTCCTTCGTCTGTGTTTGTTGTGTTTGGCTCTATTTTGACAGTTTATTATCGATTATCTTCTAAATTGCTTTACTTATATATAAATAAATAAATATATATATATATAAGCATATATATATATAAACAAATATATATATATAGACAGTACTTTCTTTTTTTTTATTTTGCTTTGTTTTATTTTATTTTATTTTTTATCGTTTTCAGTATAATCGATTGTCTTGTAAAGTGATCAAAAGACATTCATTTATACCTGCCACACTTGGTGCACTCCAGTATTACATTGAACGCCTTTAAATCATAACTCAATCTTTTTGGAGGGTGTCTAAACCCTAAAAAGTCATTGGAGGGCCACATGTTTTTTTTTCTTCTTTCTTTCTTTTTTCCACCTCATCTGTTTACTTTTTTTTTCTCCTTCCTTTCTTCATCATTACCTTTACTTTATCTTTTCTTTTTTTTATAGCCTTTCATTTGTAAAAGCTATGTATTATTTATTTATTTATTTAACCAATAGGTTTACACATTTAAGATTTATTGTCTTTTATTTTTTTCTTTCTTTTATTCTTTCTTCTTCTTTTTTTCCCAAGGAAATAGGAAAAATAGATGAGAGAAAGAAAGAAAGAGAGAGAGAGAAAAGGTCTATGTCTTAAATTTCTTTAAGGTTTTTTCTTTACTGCCTTTGATTTATGTCTCAATCGATTTCATAAATTGATCAGATAAGATTGATTTAGACTATTTTTTTGCTTTTTAAAAAAGCAAACAAACAAAAGTTTCATAATCAATTTAGATAAATTAGTAATGTTTGTGTGTGTGTGTGTGTTATTATTAATGCATTGTTTCATTTTCTTTCTTACTTTTCATATCTCGATAATTTTCTATTCTTATGGGAATTGCTTTTTCTTTCTTTCTTTCTTTTTTTTCTGTTTACTTGCTGGGCGACCTTAAGTTGTTCATGAAGATATATTTACAAAAAAAGAGCTCTTATTTTTTTCTTTCTTTTCTCTCTCTCTCTCTCTCTCTTCTCTTTCTCAATACTCATAGAAATTAACTGTATCTAAACTTTTAAAAATATTTGGAAATATATAAACATAATTGACAATTATAAGGAATCTCCTTGTATTTTTTCTCCTTTTTTTTCCTTTGTCAAGGCTGATAAGAAAAATATTAATATATTTTTGAGTTTGATAATAATAATAATAATAATAATAATAATAATAGCACACTATCGATGTAGATCTACAGAATGTAACCGAATTAGAATACACTAAATATAGAATTAATTTAATAAACCTAAAAATAGTATCAGCGTTGTATTACATTGTTCTGTTTGTGTTTAAAAGCTTTCACATTAAATTCTGTATTTAAAACAAAATATAATGAAGAAGCCTGAATAAAGGAAAAGAAAATTGGTCCTTGTTTACCATTGTAAAATAATTTAGTCATATCTCATTGATAAATTCAAATACAATAACATGTTATTGTAAAGCTGTTAGACATATTTTGAGTTTTAAAGAGAGAGAGAGAGCTAATAAAAAAATTACTTTTTTTTAAATAAAATTAAAAATTAAAGGAAAAATATTTTTTTTACTATTATTTGGTGAACAACACCAGAAGTTGACTTTTAGATTAGCGATGCACTACCTAGCCATAACATTGGATTGCACTGGGGTCGGCGAAGGTTAATTAATATCGACAATTATAATAAATGTTCATTATTCTTTTTCTTTTTCTTCTCTTTTGACTACATTATATCTTCTGCCTGATTGTGTCAGGACGTCTTTCGGACGAAGGGAGGGAGTGAAGGAGCGAGAAAAAAGAACCAGACGAGAAGGGAAAGAGAAAATAGGGAGAGATAGAGAGGGTAATAGAGCTCTAATGATCATAGTTTGTAGATGGAGTGCCAAGTAGACAAAGGGAGAGAGAGAGAGAGAGACATGTTAAGTTTGAAGTATTCACTTCATCCGATGGACGTACAATAGACTACCCGCTTGGATAGATTACCTATCGCACCTAGACTAATTGTTAAAACAGAATACTTGTTTCATGACTTGCCGGGAAAGTTTGAATTCGTTTCTTTTTTTTTCTTCCTGTTATTTTCTATGCTTTTCTTTCCTGAAATGTAACCCACAAATTTAATGATTTTCTAGGTTAGATTTAACTTTAATTTTATTTTGTCAGTTTATGATTTAATTGATCCTCATGATATTCTAACACATGTTAATGTTAGAACCAGAGGTCAACAGTAATGAAATTAGAATGGAAACATACACACACACACACACAAACTAATGAATGGAGAAGGAAATGAAAGAAAGATAAATGTCTATTCTCGATTGTTTTTAGAGCTGTAGTTGTGTTGTATAAATATATATATATATATATTTATATATTTATATGTGAGCTAAAACATAGAATTCATTAGAATGGGAGACATTATCAACCTAATATAATTAAGTCAATTCAAATATTTCTTCTTCCACTTCTTGTCTGTCACACACAAACATACAAACACACACACACACACACACATACAAACACATTGTTGGGATAATAATTAGTCGTATCATGGAGGCATAGAGTTGATTATTTATGCAAATAACTAACTATTGCCACGTTCGATTATACATTCTCTTCAACAATAGTCAAATGTAAACATTTTCAAATACTTAGAAGTGTATATCTCTATATCTATATATATAAAGATATATAGAGATATAAGGATATATATATATACAAATCAAACTTAATAAATGAATGTCGACACTTATGTAGCTATTTTATTTCGTCTTCTTCTTCTTTTATATATTTCTTTTTAATATTATTATTCAAATAAACTGTTTTTTTTATATATTTTTTTTCTTTTTTGTTACTAACTCATATATTTAAATTGAGTATGAAAAATAAATTTATATTTATATATATGTAGTGAAAGAAAGAAAGAAAGAGAAAGAGAGAGAGAGAGAGAGAGAGAGAGGGAGAGGGAGAAAGAGAGAGGGAGAAAGAGAAACTTTAAAGTTAACATTTTATTCAGTTTAGGTGATGAACCCATACAAAAGAGAGAAAGAATGAACGAAAGAAAAGAGTGTGAATACGATCACCTCTTATCTTTATTATACAATTTGTTTTCCCTTACACTTCATATCTTTACCATCACTTTTTTGTGTTGGGTATCGATGAAACAGAATAAAAATAGAGAAAAAATACAGAGAATAAAGAATTAAAAAATAAAAGAAGAAAGTTTTGAACATCATTGGTTTGTTCATTTGTAATTGTTTTATTAATAAAAAATTATCGTTAAATAATCCTGATTAAGCAGCCTTTTTTTTCTTCTTCTTCTTTCGTCTTTTTTTCTCGTTTAGGGGATCTTATTATCTTTCTAGTGTCGTTAATAACATTTTATTGGTATCCTTTCACATGTTGTTCGACGCCATTATTATTATTAAGATTTTAGGTCGTTGTCATCATTGTTGTTGCCCATTCTCCAAACTTCATCTGAATTATTGGCCTTCCATTGTTAATGTTTAAAAATGGTGTGGTCTTAATGGTCAAAGTTTGTTGTTAATCTTTCCCATAATAAAGAATGTCAGCCGGATTCTTGGATTGTTTGTTTTCGCCAATAATCTGATTATATTCTTTTCATTCTTTATCTTTCTTTCTCACTTTTCTCTTTCTTTCTTTTTTGTTTATACACAAAATGTGCTTTTCTTTCGCTTCTTCTTCTTCTTCTTCTGAATGAAATTTTCAGTCGTGCACAAAATGAGTCGTTTGCTTCGTACTATCTTTCGCCTTCATGACAAAGTCAATCATTTTTTTTTTAATTTTGTTTAAATAGCTGATGATATTGCTGATGATATATATAAAGCCATTTCTCAAATATTACTGACCTCGCTTATGTTTCCCTTCTGCTCGCTGATACTGGCTGTTACTGCTACTGTTGTTGTTCTTGTTGTTCTTGTTGTAAGCTGTTAATGATGTGCGTGGCTTCTATCACCAAGTAAAACTAGATTAATTTTTTTAAATTTTAATATTTACTTAATATTTGTTATTTGTCCCTAACAATGATAACGTTTATTTTTTTTTGTTCTGTTCGCTTGTACGAAGAGAGTGAGAGGGAGAGAGAGAGAAAGAGAGAAAGATAGATAGATAGATAGATAGAGGGAAAAGGAAGTGAGCAAGAGAGGAAATTGAATTGTAGACATCAGCATTTAGTGAATTTGAAAGTTAAATGAAATCATCTGGTACCATTGTTTCTTCTTCTTCTTCTTCTTCTTCTTTGTTGTTGTTTGTTTGTAAACATTTGCTATGTGTTCTTGTCTCTTTTATTCTGGCACCTCTTTTCTCCTTTCTCTCTCTCTCTCTCTCTTTCTCTTTTTCACCCTATGCCCTTTGTTTCATCTTTCGTGTTCACATTTTTATATAAAACAAAATGTTACTTCTTTTTTTTTTCTTTTCTATCTTTGTTTTATTTTCCTTCTCTTCTCTCTTTCATCTTTCCCTTCTCCCCTCCTTCTTCTTCTTCTTCTTCATTTTCTCCTCTCCACCCTCGAAACATAATAATTGTATTAATAATTATTATTTTTAATCGCATTTTGTTTGTTTGAGAATCGAAAATATATGTTATAGGTTTTTTCCTTTTCGCTGAAATAGCATAAATTTTATTAATAAACATAAGACTAGGCACAATTTTAAATAGTTTTAAGAGAATGTTATTGTTTCTTTTTTTTCTTTTTTTCTTTCTCTTTATTTTTTTTTCTCTCATTGTTTTTATTGATGATGATATTTATACTCGTACATGAAAATATCATTTCACATTGAATTCAAGTAGAATTATGTTGATAGATTCTGATGATAGACATTTCTGTTTAACAAAAGAATGTTTGTTGTTTATTTTTTTTAGTAGTTTTCTTTTTCTCATTTTCTTTTTCTTTTTTTATATGTGTGTGTGTGTGTGTGTGTGTGTGTTTCTTCCATTGTACTTCATTCTTGGATGGAAACAATTGGAATAATGTTAGAAATGATGGTGGTGGTGGTGGCCATAACCACAGTCGTAAGTGAATAGAATACATTCAAACCATTTTCTAAAGGAATCACTGAATGTGCCGAATATTTTGTTTTTTTGTTTTTTTTTTCCTCAAATGAGACAACAAATAATCAAGATGGCCGACATTGACTTAAAGGTTGATTGATCGACATAGGTTCAAATAAAGGCCGGCAAGGCAAGGCAGGCAGGCACATGTTTTGTCTGTAGTTGCTGCTGTTGTCGGAATATTGACTTTTTTGCATTCTCTAACTGCTTCTTTTATTAATTAATTCTATCTTTCTTTATCTTTTTCATAGTATCATTATTTAGTGTTTGAGGAAGGAAGAGAGAGAGAGAGAGAGAGAGAGAGAGAGAGAGAGAGAGAGAGAGAGAGATGGAGGTGAACATTCAACATTTATCTCTATTTTCCCTTTTAAACCTTTAATTATCTATCACTGCTTCCCATTGTAGTCGAAACAAAAAGCAAAAGAATAAAGATATATAATGTTTGAGAATATAATTTTTTTTATTGCTTTGATTAATAAATAAACTATTAAACACATATTTATATTATTTATATTTAATCAAAGGCAAGCATAAGCAAGCAAACAGTCAATGGAATGGACTACCAATTAATGGCAAAAGCTTCTATATTGTCATAGGATTTTTAGAGGAAAAGGAGGGGTGGGGTAAGGGAGCAGAAGGAAGGGGAGGGGAATGGGAGACAGAAAACAAAACGAAACAAAAAGAAGGCAACGATAATTTAATTGATCCTCTGCTTGTAGTGTGTGTGTGTGTGTGTGTGTAATCATTAATATTCAATTTTCCTTTTTAGTGATTCTTATAATATTGTTTATTTTTTTTTAAAGACAAGAAAGGAAATAGATTTATTATTTTTTCTTTCTCTTTTTTTCAAGTTTACTTTTCTTTTAAAACAAAGAGAGAGAGAGAGAGAGAGAGAGAGAGAGAGAGAGAGAGAGAGAGAGAGAGAAAGAGAAAGAAAGAAAAAGAGAAAGCTGATTAAATAAATTGGTTTACTAATTTTTTATTAGATAAATATAAATAACCAGCATATGATCGATTGGACTTAATTCGAACAGTAATTATTATATGCCTTCTCTCTTTATTTTAAAACAAAATTGATTCCTTATTATTATTTGTACTCTTTTTTGGTTGTTTTAATAATAATAATCATAATAATCATCATCATCATTTGATGGTGTGGAATATTATTCAAGACAAAACAAACTTATTCCACCTTCTTTTGTAAAAGAGAAAGGAAGAGAGAGAGAGAGAGAGAGAACAAGGAATTAAGAGTGATGAACAACAAATAATAATCTGTCTGTCTGTACAAATTCTGTGTGAATGTGTCCTCGTTTAGCACGTGCTTATTTATCCTATTAAAGTATATTAAGCAGCCATATCCTTTTCTCATGACGCATGTGCAATAGTGCCTAAGCTGTCATCAAAGAAACTAAATGACCGTCACAGATGACGTGTCTCCAAAATGTGTTGAGCATGAGTGTGTGTGTGTGGGGGGGGGAGTTGTTACTTCCTTCTCAAATGCTTATTCCCATTGTTTTGTTTTCCTTTGATTCGATTGTGTTGTAAAAGGAAGTGAAGTAAAAAAAAAAAAGTTTGGTTAACATATTTTATCTAGGTATCCAAAATTATCTTGTTTCTTGTTTTTATTCTCGTTTCCTGTTCATCTAATTTCATTTGTAATAAGCATAGAATAATGATTTTAATTTTTAATTAAAATCAAATGTATATAAATGGATGAATATGTTTCTCCATCTTATTCCAATCAATTTATAATGTTTATAATTTTACCATCACTAAATAACACAACAGCAACCAAAATTATGAGATGGCTAAAGGCAATCATTATCGTCTGGAATTCAAATGTGTTCACATGATTATTGATCATAGTTTCATTACCATTGAATATATATGTATTTATTAATAACACACAAAACAATCTAATTTCATTCTTTTGTTGTTGTTGTTGTTGTTGTTATTATTATAATATTCATTTCCCCTGCCTATGTAATAATGATTGAATACTTTCTTATTGTTAATGTTACTTTGATAACTTTTCTTATTCATTTAAAAAAAAGCATAAATTAAAATAGATAACATAGGCATTTTATATAGATTAAACCAAAATAAGAATATTCTTATTAATTTATATTGGCCATTGGATTTATTTGATTTTTTTTTGTTTAATAAGATAAAAGATTAAATTAAATTCATTTTTTTTGGGTTTATCAGATTGGCGTAATAATCGTATAATTGTGTTTCGATGTCTTCAATTGAATTCATTTTCTCTCTCTCTCTCTCTCTCTCTTTTTTCCTTTTTCTCTTTCATTTCATCGCTTCACTGGCTCTTCCTTATACTATCAACAAACGACAACAACAACAACAACAAGAAAAGGCAGTCAAAGATTGTTTGACAAGAGAAAGTGAACATTCTCTAAAAGATGTCATTTTACACTTTGTTTCAATCTATGTTAAATAATTAAATTAATTTATTCATTTGTTTGTATTAGAAAATATATATTGAACTCGTTTATTTTTCTTTCTTTCTCTCTCTTCCACTTCCATTCGGTGTCTATCTCTCTCCCTCTTCAAGTCTAGTGATTTTTTCTTTTTTTTTCTTTTTTTTCTTTTATTTATGGCTTTTATTGGTTATAATAATATATAAATAGAGAACATGGAGTCTCATAAGCGATGAAAGGAAATAAAAGGGTAAACAGAGTAATGCTAGCTGGTTTGGCTTTAAGCTGAAGCCAAGCCATCAAGCCAGCCAGCCAGCCCGGGCAGCCATCAGCATCGGCACACATGCACTTGTACACTTATCTACTGGCTGACTTCGTTGAATGATTATCATTCTTCTCCACACTATCACTGCTCTTTAATTTCACGCGTTATTTATTTATTCTTTTTTCTTCTTCATTGCATAAGCTGTCATTGCCTGCTCTTGGTTATTTAAAAAAAATAGTAGTAGTAGTAGTAATAGAAAAGAAAAATTTTTATTTTTTTTATTTTTTTATTTGCTTCCTTCTTTTTTTTTGTTTTCGCTCATGTTGGCCATAGTTTTATGTTTGTTTGTTTTTGTTTGATTAGCGTTACTACTTTTAATAATAATTATTATTATTATATATAAAATTTTTAATTAGCAAACTATTAATTGATATAAGTAGAATCACTATTGTTCGATCACAATGTTGTCAAGGAAGATCATTTGGGATTAACTTCATTGATATAAATACATCAATTAGAGTACTTTCAAGTTAGTCATCTTAAACAATTGAATATCTTAATTTAAATGGTAGCATTAAAAGGGAACGAGCTTAAACTAGATGGAATATGATTATCTATGTCATCGAGTGAATGGAACAACACTTAGTCAACACAAATGGATAACTTTTATATAAATCTAATCATTCGTTTAAGTTTTTTATTATTATTATTTATTTTTGGTTTATTCGTTTCAAAAAAAAGAAGAAATTTATCAAATGTTTTTTTATATATATTTTGTCTTCTTTTCCTTTTAGGGTTCACTATCGATTTGTTTGCTTATATTACAACATTGTTCTAATGAATGTTTGTAAAATTTTAAAATTATTTTTGTTTTAATTACTATTTTTTTTTGCATCATCTTCTCTTTCTTCTCCTCTTCCGCACCACCTTCTCCTCTTATCCGAATTATATCTCTTTCCACCTTTCTCCACCGCCCTTCGCCATCTTCCCCCTCCACCTCCCTCTGTAAAACGAGGGGGGTTTATTTTTCGGGGGCATCGTTTTCGGTCGGTCTTTGTTATTCTTTATTATTACAAATTAATTGCAGCCTCTTTAGTTTTTCTTCATTCACTTTCTCTATTGCACTCTCACCATCTTCTCTGTCTGCGTTGCTTCATTTTGCTTTAATTGATTTTGCTTGAGTAAAACTAATTTTTTTTTCTCTTCTTGTGATTATCTTGGTTCTCGTCTTCATTCTTCTTTTCACTTTCTCTCATCTTCTTCTTTTTCTCTTTAACAATTTCATCATGTCATATTACCAATTTAGTTTTGTTTTCTTCGTCTCATCTCATGCCTATCTTTAAAATAGCTTCAAATGGTAGGCATTCATTATTATTATTATTATTATTATTATTATTATTCTTTGAATATTCATTTACCAAAATTTCATTTGCTATAACTTCTATGAACTCTATCATCATCATCATCACGTACTTTTTGTTTTGCCCTTTTCATAATCTTTTTGACAGTTTTGACATTTGCATTAATGCATCCTTGTTTTTTTTTTGTAATAGTACAAAAGAAGGCAGCCGAATATAGAAAAAGATCTTTTCCTTCTTCTTCTTCTTCTTCTTCTTTTTATGCTTTATATGTTTTGTATCTCTCTATGTATATATATACAGTCTTTTTTTTCATAGTAAAAAAAATAATATTAAAAACAAAATAGAAAAGTTGTACTCTAATCGAAATATATCCTGCGGGTTATCGATCGGAAATTTGGGTAATTAAATTTTACATTCTCATTTTGTTTTGAAGAAAAATAAATAAATGGGGAAAAGAGTGCCAAGGATATATAAAGAGAGAGAGAGGGAGAGAGAGAGAGAGAGAGAGAGAGAGAGAGAGAGAGAGAGAAAGAAAGAGAGAGAATGAGAGAGAGAGAGAGAATGAGAGAAGGAAGGTTCGTTACAGATAGATTGATATATATATAAATCTATATATATATAGATATATAGATATAAATAGATTTATAGATTGAATGTAAGGAAATGGATGAACGCACAGACCATGCTAACCGAATGTTCAATTGTGCGATCTATTATCTCAATATCTGTTTGATGTTCTCTCTCTCTCTTTTATTTTTTTAATATAAAAATAAGATAGAGAAAGCTAGCATTGATGATTGTTTATTGTGTGCAAGTTAGAGTTAGAGAGTAAAAGAGAAAGATGGAAGGGAGACAAATAAAGGAGGGTAGGGAAGGGAAGGGGAAATAAAGGCATTGCACGATGTAATTCAATTTATGGATTGTATTTGCGTCAAAATGTTAATTCAATCGGTTGTGTTTATCATTAAATAATTATTAGACAAGATCGTTTCCAACTGCTCATCATTTATATTTACTATTTAAGCTAACCTTATCATGCTTTACTATTAATTATACTCTTTTTCGTTCTCTCTTTCTCTCTCTCTCTCTCTCTCTTCTTTTTTTATTTTCAACAAATTTTGTTTTATTTATTTTTTCAATATTCTCAACTATGGATCACTTTCCTATCTTATTGTTTAACGAAAGGCACAACAAAACAAAAAACGCTCGTCTCGTTATTTATTAATATTATAAATTTTGTTTTCCAAAACAATTTGCTTAGAGGGGGAAAATGAGAAAGAGATGGAGAATGAGAAAGAAAGATAAAGTTTTGATTTTTATCTTTCTTTTCGCTATCTCTCTCTCTTTCTCTCACTCACTCTCTCTCTCTCTCTCTCTCTCTCTCTCTCACTCTCTATTTATCTTGTGGTCATTTAAGATTGGAATGGAAATAAATAAGAAATGTCTAACATTTATCACATTGGTAGCATCCCAACTTTAAAATGTCACTTTCTAGTGATAAAGGCTTAAAAATTTATTTATTTATTTTCACTATATATATAAATATATATATATATTTATATATATATTTCCTCCTTTTTTTCTACTCTGCTCCTACGATTGTTTTAAATCTTTTGTTTGTTTCTAATGATGCAATAATGTTTTTTTTGTTGGTTTACTGCTGTTGCTGTTGGTGTTTCTTTTTTGTTTGTTTGTTTGTTTATATTTATTTATTTATTTTTTTTAAAGAAAGAGGACCAAGAGTAACAACAACAACAAAAAGACGCACAACAACAAAAAAACCTAAACGAAGCTAATCTTTTAAATTATGTTTGATAATCCAAAGAAATTGATTGGATGATTAATTTCACTATATTTTTTATTCTCAAGAAAAAGTAAAGAAAAAAAATATATATTTTGTAAACTGTAAAAGCGAAGAAGAGAAACAAAGTGAACAGTATTGATTTAATTTATAGTTATTGGCTTGCATTCTATTGTGTGTGTGTGTTTGGGTATCCTTGGCCAATTCAAGTTGAAACAAGGCAAGGCATATGTTCAAAGGGACTAACAAGAAGTCACAATTTCCAGCTCAATCATTATGTCCGATGTACTCTTTTTTAAACACTAAAAAATGAAGAGATAGCTAGATAGATAGAGAAAGAGAGAAGAGAGAGAGAGAAAGAGAGAAGAGAGAGAGAAAGAGAAAGA
>CAJUYD010000248.1:0-5000 GCA_910591665.1 Ectemnius continuus
ATTACCAATATAGGCACACTTGTTACCTTTGTAGTGATGAATGTTTGAAAAGCTAGTGACATGAGCCTTAGACAAGGTTGTATACTGCTTATTTATGTTACATAAATTATATTACAAGACACATCTAAACAGTTCCATAAATAATAAACCAAACTCGACACTCTACACCTTTGCCAATAGTTTCTACATTTTGGCTTTCCTTCTTTTCCTTTTTTTTTTCGTTTTCGTTTTGTTGGTTGAAATGTTGTATTTTTGTTTTTTTTTATAAAAAAAAGGAAGTTAGTAATATTACTTGGGCCAATCAGTTTGGGCAATGATCACCATATGTCATATAAATTGTGATTAACTGCCGCGGCAGCCTCTTTCTCTCTCTCATTTACCCAGGCAGATGCTGTGGAAAGAAAGCTGTCGCTTAAAGGGGAGACATCACACATCGCCATCTTAGCTTGTTTAATGCCGATTAATCACATATTAATTGCATCGTTATTTTACTTCACTCCATTCCTTATGTTCCGTACTCATTATTCTCTTTCTCTCTGTTTGTTCATTTAATCATATGTACAGACAAACACACACACACACACACATTTTTTTAAAACAATAAAACTCAATAAAAAAGAATAAATAATTTAAATTAATTTTTTTCTTATATTCTTCTTTTTTCCTCTATTCGATGTAATGTCTCGTTGAAGAATAAACTCAAACTTAGACGATAACTCATTCACCTATGAATTGAAATGGCAATAATTGGACCATGTTCGTTATCGAGTAGGCCATCATTTTGTTGGTGGGCACATATGGTTTCGATTCAAGGCATAACAATTGGGTCGATTTGTTTAAATATATATATATATATATATATGCTCATTTTAGATCTAATTCGATTGATTCTATTCTTAAATCTTTGTTTTCTAATTTTACTTTGAAAGAGGAAAAACGAAAAGAATTTAGAATGATTATAAATAAATAGTGAAAGATACAACAATGATTGAAGTCTGGGTAGGAGAAAAAAATATAAATAATCTAAATCAAAATCTAATAGTTCGAGAGAACATTTCATCATTGAGGACAAAGAACATTGGTTCAAAGCCTAGGCCATATTCACGGTTTGACATTAACATGGTAGTACTTAAATCAATACCAAAAATATATATAAATATAAAAATATATAAAAAAAACATGTTGAACAATGTTTTATATTCATTCTATTTCTTTTCGCTAAACTTCGGACAATTATCAAACGAACGAACAAGTACACCTTTCTTTCAAGTGTATTTAAAGCGAAACAAAACAAAAAAATCATTGGCCCTGATTGTTTACCCAAATGTCTCGTCATAGGTTGACCATAGGTCTACCGTTTGACTTCTGTCATGGTCAATGTTTGTTCATCTCAATTAAATGTATAAAACATATACAGTTAATTAAGACATGAACAAACATTGACCATGAGTTGAAGTCGAACGGTAGACATATGTTCATTGTTGACCATCAAACAGTGATCGGTATAGCTTGAAGCCGCTGATTTGATTAACAATCATTTTTTAGCCATTCTTTCATTCTTATTTTGTTTCTACCAAATTCATTTTCTAAATTATGAACATATGCACGTTCTTCGCTCATTCTTTTATCACTTTCCTTCCATCGTCGTCTAGTGATATGGGCAAAACCCTACGAGCAGACCATTAGAATTGAAAAGAAAATTAAAATATATTCACAAAAAAACGAAAAGAAATACAAAAGCAATAATATAAGTTTGTTATCGTCAGCAAATGACTACTACTACTACCATCATCATCATCAATGATATTATTCCTTTCATAAGCATTTCGAATTGTATGTGAGAGAATATCTTATTGATTTGAAATAAGAATGTCAAACAGAGGACACTTTGTGCTGTTGTTGCTATTGATGTTGTCATCTTTAAATATAAAGTCTGAATTAAAATTTGAACTAAAGCTCATTAAAATGGCGCAAGTGGGATCAACTCCACCAATTCATTCCTTTTCTTTTATTTATTTCAAACATCATAAAAGAGCACTGTTCTTTACAAACATACTACTACTACAACAACAACAGCAAAAAAAAAAAACAAAAACAAAAAACAAAACAAAAAATATTTAAAGAAACGAAGAAGAAGAAAAAAAAATTAATTAAGATAAGAAACAAAAGAAGAATGAACGACGAAGAGAGAGAGAGAGAGAAACGCGCTGATCGGGTTAATTACTATCCATGCACCGAATGAATTTCTTAGATCTCGTCCCGATTTGTACTTATTTTCGTCTTCATTTTATGCAAATGGCAACACACAATATAAAATATCTTAGCTCTGTTTTCGTTCTTTCTTTCTTTCTTTCTTTTTTTTTTTGCCTTCTGATTCTTTGAATATATTCATGTCTGTCTGTTCGTCTGTCTATCTGTGTGCGTATGTGTGCATTATCACTTTAATTAAAATGAAAATGTCATAAAATATGGAATACATCGTTCAAAAAAAAAAAACAAAAAAAAAGGAGAAAAGGAGAAGAGAAAAAAAAACAATTGAAAAAATAACAGGTGAATTCATTGAATTGATTGCTCAGCAACTACTTACTATTTTAAAATCAAACTTTGCTGATATTTAAAAAATAATTAAATTTAATATATATAATGAAAAGTGGTGATTACCATCAAGAATGGAATGTTTATATATTTAAATAAATTCAACTCGTTTAGTATTCAATAAAAAGTAATTAATTTTGAACAAATTAAAAGAAGAAGAAGAAGAAGAAAGAAAGAAAGAGAGAAAGAAAGAAAGAAAGAGAAAGCAAGAAAGAAAGAAAGAAAGAAAGAAAGAAAGAAAGAGAAAGAAAAAAACGGAACTTAATATATATACAAAGCAACTATGACAATGAACAATTGAATTCATTCATTTTAGATTCATTCTTTCTTTTGAGATAACAATAAATGTTTGTTATTCAAAAAAAAATATTATAACTTAAATCTTGATTAAATTTGTTTTTTTATATATAAAAAAGTTTTTTAATTTTTTTTAATTTTTTTTATAAATCCAAAGGAAATATTAATATCCAAAACATTGAAAGGCATTTTTCAAGTTGAAGGATGAACATTAAACAACATGTTTTCTAAGATAACTCAATCGATTATTCCATTCGAATGTTTCAATGATTGAGAAGATGAGAATAAAGTGAATATATATATATTATCTCCGCTGGATTCATTACAAATCTAATTATAACTTATTTTCATCTCTCTCTCTCTCTTTCTCTCTTTCTTTCTTTCTTTCTTTCTCTCTTTCTTTCTTTCAATCTTCATCTCATTCAACGTCTCGTTCGTTACGGATCAGTGAATAATCAAAACATGTTCATTTTAATGGTTTTAAAAGAATGTAATAATAGTTTTGCATTCGAGCATAAGTTTGAATGAATCATTAGATGATAAGCTCCTTCGGTCCATCCCTCAACCCTCTTTACCGGCTCGAATGATTACATTTTTCAACTAAAAACTATTAATATATTACAGCCACACACACACACATATATATATATATATATAATCAAACAATTTTTAAAACAAAAGAAAAGAAAAAGGAAATAATCAAAAAAAAAGAAAACTCACCTGCGTCATAAGTCGATCAGCGCCTGTACCTTCTTCATCTCTGAATACAATATCATCATTATAGTTAGGTACCAATTCTTTAAATCTTTTATGATTTCTTGTAACACGTCCTTCTGTAAGGCCACTGGCACCGAGAGTATTTTCTGAAACATTTGGAATGTGTTGTTTAAAGACGAGAGGCGTTAATTTACGTGGACTTCGTCGTTTACCACCACCTCTACCTGGACCGCAGGCATCGGTGAGTTGTGAACAAATGATGATTGTTATTAATGTTAACGATATTAATCTTATTGTTTGATGGGATGACGTTGTTAATGTGATGATGGGGAATGAACACCTTGTTCGATTGATATGATGATTTGAGGCTGTTCTTCGGCAATTTCGTTGTTGTTGACTAATACACTCTTTTGAGGATTGTTGTGACGACCACGTTGTTGGCGATGATGATGTTGATGATGAGGAGGATGAGAATGATGTGGATGATGTGGATGATGAGGATGATGAGGATGAGGTTGTTGTTGAAGATGAGATTAATGTGAATGATGTTATATAAAACATTGTCAACATGAATGCTGCTATCCTTCCTAATTGATGAATAAGTAGCAATAGTAATGATAATGGACCTTTCATATTATATCTCAACATCACAAGACTCATTGTCCGATGCCCCAAAAGGCATCGTCTTCGAAATTTTTGCATTATAAATGAATGTCGTGTGACTGTCGTTTGTAGACAGCAAGATAAATATAAGCACATCTTATTAAACATAGTAAAAGAAAAGAGGAGAAAGAAAGAGAGAAAGAAAAAAAAGAGAGAGAGAGAGAGAGAGAGTGAGAGAGAAAGAGCTTATTTATGATCACTTGGGCACCTTAGCTTTAATTCTCTCTTTCTCTTTCTCCTCTCTCTCTTTCTCTCTATTTCTTTCTTTCTCTTTCTTCTATTTTGTATAAAAAAAATATAATTTTGAGCATTCAATCTTGATCATATAACATACTTGTTGAACAATTTATTAAAATAAATATTATATTTAAAAAGAAAAAAAAAATCAATGAAACAAAAAATAACATCAAAACTTTAGATGACGTTGATATGAATTATGATTGAAGACATTGGAAACGATTGCCTTCCCAACAGCATTATGCATCGATCAATTTTTGTTTCAATAATCGTTACACGAACAAACAAACAAACAAACAAAAAAAGGAAAAAAACTATTGTTTTACCATCTTATAATTTTTATCATCTTTTCTTTCTTTTTTTTTTCTTTCTTTCTTTCTTCTCCCTCTCTTTCACTATTTTCAACTATTTAATGAAATTCAAATGGAAACAAATAAACAAACAAATAAACAAACAAACAAGCAAATAAACAAATATGTTTAACTTTGAAT
>CAJUYD010000248.1:7500-17369 GCA_910591665.1 Ectemnius continuus
ATTAATAAAACACTAATAAAATTATATTTAATAGAAAATCAATTGTTTAACAAGGTAGAAAGTAAAGTTAATTAACTTTTAGTTAAATGTTTATAAACAATTTATTTATTTATTTTTTAATTTAATTTTGTTCAAATGATTAGATTTTTTCTTCTTCTTTATCTTGACGTTGTCGGTTTATTCCAATCTATCAATTTAAAATTTAACAACAACAACAATAGTTAGTAGTATAAAAACATTTGTAAAAACTGTTTGTCTTCAATTAGCTATAACAAAAGATAACAATTTGTTTGAGCGGTCTTCACAATGTGACCACAAAAGTGACGAGTGTGTGATCATGCGAGTGCATACCACTATTCGATTTCAAATTATAATCAGCTCACCTGTAGTGCAAATAAAGAGAAAAAAAAGAAGAAAGAGAAAGAGAGAGAGAGAGAGGAAAAAAAAAGAAAGAAACGATATATAAACGAGCTTTCTTATAAAAACTATGTTTATGTTTATTTAGATTAATTCGGTGTCATTGATATCCGACACACAAATGTTTTCGCTATTTCAATTGTCCCTTTTGTGATCGTTCCCAAACATTAACAAACCATCCTAAAAGAGAGAGAGAGAGAGAGAAATGAGTATAAGTATATTCACAAAATACAAAATAAAGGACCAAAAAGAAAGAGAAGGGAGGAGGGGGGTTGGTTGGTGGTGGCGGTGATAGCGATGGTGGTTGGTGGTGAAAATGGTTAGGAAATGTAGAAGAAGGGGCGCAAGGGGTTACTTTCTTCCAGGGTGGCCTTCCTATTTTGTTGTTGTTTGCAGAAGCAGCAACAGCAGCAGCAGGAACAGCAACAACAACAACAACAACAGTTTGGTCTAATCGAAATATATATATAATAAATTTATAGTCTACCTTTTACTAATTCCTTTCATTTGATGAAATCGACAACAGCGTTGACTTATTAGACCAACAAATAATATTGAAGAAGAGAACAGCCAGCCGCAGACAGTGTTTAGGTAGGTTTAAAGTAAAAGGCAGGTAAGACCTGTGTATAAGACACCTTAAACCCCTCGAAACGACACCAACGTGGTGACATTATTATGAACAGCTTCTTCTTCGTCTTCTTCTTTCTTTCTTTTAAATACATTTAAAAGCCAAGTCTACCATCATCGAACACCACACCATTAGTTTATTTATTTCGCTCAAGGGCCACAATTAATTAAGTCATATTATTATTATTTAAAAGAAGAAGAAGAAGAAAAAAAACGACATCCAACTAAAGGTAAGAAAAGTATAATAATAAAATAATAATAAAAACCAATGTAATTAGACTAAATGAAATGATGTTGATGTCAACATGATTAGGTAACATGTGTGTAGTGATGTTGTGTATATATTTATGTACCTGTCGGTATGTTCGTCTTTTCAAACATTTTTCATCCTCTTGTTTTATATTTTTTCTAATTAACTTAATGACTCAGGCTTAGGCTTTACAACAAGATGAAGACAAAATGAATTTGTCCACACGTTGATATGGACACCACACACACACACACACACACATACGAACACAGGTCACAATTCTCTTTAGGTAATCTTTCCTCCCCCCCCTTCTTATACTCGAGAAGAAGGCTAATAAAATAAAAGAAAAAAAAACAAAATATTTTTCTTCCTTCCTTCCTTGCTTTCTTTCTCTCTTTCTCTCTTTCTCTCTCTCTCTCTCTCTCTCTCTTTCTTTCTTTCTTTCTTTCCTCTCCTTTCCTTTCTTTCATTTAAAGTGGAATAACATTCGAGATGGGAAAGATAAGCACATTCGAAATAATTGCTCATCATTGCACACCTTTACCCATCTTCTACTTCTTTCACTAAGGTTAACAAATTTTATTCAATTTTTCTTCTTCTTCTTCTTCTTATAAAAAAAATTGAAAACACATTCCCAGATTCAAATATTTATTTATTTTTCTGAAAAAAAAAGAAGAGGAAAAGAAGAAGAAGAAGAAGAGAAAAAAAGGAAGGATATAAAAAGTAAAGTATAACTTAGCTTTATTTATTATTATATTAGCTTTTATTTAATGTTGTTCAATTAATAACATTTTGTTGTTGTTGTTATTCATTACATGCAAAATATAGCAAAGTTTTGTTTTTTTTTTTGGATGAGAGAGAGAAAAAAAAATATGTAAACAAAATATTAATAATCTGAATCATTATATATATATATATATATCGAAAGTGATTGGAGGAAACAAAAAAAAAGGTGTTCTGAATGGTAATGAAGAAAAAAAAATTCTATAGAAATATTAGAAAATATATATTTTTTTCAAATATTTAAAAAAGTTGTTTATTTTTTTTTTTACAAAAGGAGATCTTCAGTTTCAATACGCAAATCAAGCAATTTATCCTGGACATTTTGAATGCTTTTATTGTACCTAATTGGGTGGTGGGAGAGAAAACAAAAACAAAACCAAAATGGTAATGATAGTTATTAGTAAATGGAAAAAAAAAATAAATTAGAGAAATAGAACATCTGGCTAAGGCTTACATTTCTTTAAGTGTGGTAACAGTGGTCAATTCATCAGTTAGGTCTGGATTGTCTGTGGCCTCCTGTTTAGCTATCTGTAGCTTAGCACAAAGCTGTAAACGAACTTCCTCCTCCTCCTGTAATGAAACAATCAAATCGGCAACGTTCAAATGTCCATCGAAACGTAGCTGTTTTTCGATATCAATTATTCCTTCCGAGATTCGTTTAAAATCTTTGGTTGTATCATTAACCAATTGGCGAAATTTGGTAAAATTATAATTGGGAGCTGTAGCCATATATATCTTGTAGCCTCTGAAATATTAAACAAAATAAAAAAAAAATGTTATTAAATTGAAAAAGATATAAGTAATAGTAGTATTAATAGCAATAAAAATATTATTATTATTATTATTATTACTAACAAACAATTAAAAACAAAGGTACATACTCTTCAAATATCTTGAATGTATGAGCACGTTCTTCTTGTAGCTGAAACAATTTGTGAATCAATTGGATACATTTCTCGGAACTCTACAAGAGATAGAGAGAGGGGGGAAAGAATACACAGGAAGTTAATCGATATAGAACAAACATTAATCAAATATATTCTCACCATTTTTGTTCGATTAAGAGAGAAAGGAAGGAATAATCAATAAATGGATAAGTTAAAAGTCTAATAGAAAAAGAATGGCTAAATATTATGCAGTGTTGAAGTGGAATGTTGAGAAAAAAAAAGGGTTGAATGTTTCAGGAAATAAAGACGTAAGCAAAAAAAAAACGTCGAATAGCGTAAAGTTTATCGATGAATAATCAAATTCCTGTTGATCTTCAAACGGATAGACACAATTAAATAAATAAATTGATTTATCAATTAATATATTAAATTACAATTATAATACTATCGGTTCGGGAAGGGAAGGGGGGAGGGTAGAAATGAATAATTAAGTCGAGGAAAAAAAAGGTCTTTGGAAGTTAGGTTTTGAGAAAACTTGAGAAAGCTAGTTTTATCCAGTCGTTTTCTTCTTCCAGGCCGATTGATTGACAGAGACAGACAGACAGACAGCCAGTTAACCAACCTTCTTCTTTTTCTTCTTCTTCTTCTATTTTCTTTTTCTTCTTCTTTCTTCTATTTTTTTCTTCTCGTTTTTAAAACAACGATGCTGAACAACATGGGAGATAACCGCCTGGCAACAAGGCCATTCAAAACAACTAGGATGATCGAAAAAGAGCCCTCCTTCCTCAAAATTAACAAATCATTAAAAATGCCTTCCTGTCTATCATTAATTTATATATTATCTGTAAACATTTTTCCTTTTACAACACTAATGATTAATTAAAATTAAATGTTTTTATTTATTTATTTTTTGTTTAAATTATAAATTAACAAATAAAATAAAATAAAAGTAAACTAAATAGAATATAAAGCTCGTCCTGGTATCTATGAACGTTACTTTCCATGTGTTTTCTCTTTTACTTACACCTGTTTTGTTTGTTGTTGCTTATATTTTTCTTCTTTCTTTCTTTTTTGTTTCGTCTCTCTCTCTCTCTCTCTCCCTCTTTCAGCCTTAATTCGTGATAAAAGAAAGTTTGCTGTGATAAACATTTTCTTGTTCTTTTTCTTTTTTTTTGTTACTTTTTCATTTCATTTCGAACATTACATTGCCTTTTATTCGTCCTTGTTTTATTTATTAAGGAAATGATAGACTTGTACAATGTCTACACCGAAAGAGAAACAAGTTATTAAACAAAAGCTTAATTCTAAAAAAAAACATTTTCTAAAACTATTACATACACCGAAGATACCTTCGTTTACATTAACAAATGATTTAAGGGAGAAATTGGATGAATTATTTTGTCAATGTACAACAGAATTAGAACCAAATGATCCAAATGTTCCAAAGGAGATGGTGGAGAAGAAAGTGGGGAAAAGAAAAATGAAAAATAAAGTATACAAATATCCTCAATTGGTTTTAGGATTGAATGAATCATTAAAGCTATTGAAGAAAGGAAATGCCTCATTGGTGATGATTGATGAGAATGTAGCACATAATCTTTCAACTGTGATACAAAAAATGTGTTCAACAAATCAAGTTCTTTATCTTCCTTTTGATCTTACTAATATTAAGAAGAAATTGAACATTTCAACATTGACAATAATTACGTTCAAAGGTGATGCAAAAGAGGCCGATAATCGTTTCAATCCATTGTATAAATTCATCTCAGACAATATTCTTAAAAAGGAGACGAAACCCAATCAAGTAAATAGTATTAAAACATTGTCTACATTTTTCGATCCAATCAAGAAACCAAAACAATTCACCTTTTATATGGATAAACATTTGGATGTTTATAGTGAGCTAATGAGAAAAAGATTACCTCAAAAATCTAATATCGAAAATGAATTCAAAGAACAATCTTCATTTGTACTTTTATCATCAAACGATAAACAATTCTTTCCCGATTATTTAA
Source organism: Ectemnius continuus (assembly GCA_910591665.1). Classification (NCBI taxonomy): domain Eukaryota; kingdom Metazoa; phylum Arthropoda; class Insecta; order Hymenoptera; family Crabronidae; genus Ectemnius; species Ectemnius continuus. The sequence goes on from CAJUYD010000248.1 coordinate 12,480, forward strand.
AGTCATTCTATAAAGAAAAATTACAATTGCATTTCATCTCAAAGATTGAATCCAATGGTAATACTGGTACAGCCTCCAATGATCGATATGTTGAGCAATTATTGGGACTGAATGATAATGAGAAAAGGATTGAATTCAAGCCACCATGCCTTACCAGAGTTCATACGAAAGCATCTGGTAAACAAAAGGTGAAAGTTAAGAATACAGCGGCCAAAAGGAAGAAAACATAAACGAATTTGTAAAAAAATATATATATTTTTTTTAAATAATTAAAATATAAAAAAAATGGAAAAGATTGAATCGAATTCAGGAGGTAATATATTTTCTAATCTTATTCAATAATTTATTTGCAATGATTAGATTTTTGTCATTCTTCTTCTTAGAGTCTAAGCTCTCTTTATAGAAATCAATGAAAATTTCCAATTTTTCTTTCATATCTTGGGCATCCTCCAATGAACATAAAAGTTCTACTTTGTTCAATTGTGGAAGTAAAGCGGTAATCAAGGCTGGCTCCTGGAATTCTTCAGTTGCTAACCTATTATTTAGAAGAAAAGAAAGAAAAATAATATATAATTAATCTTTTTTTATATTGAAAATAATTGATTATATTATTTACATGTCCATTGATTTTTTCAAAAATTCTGAATTCAATTCTTCAGGGATGTTACGAAATATTTGAAGTATAATATCATCATAGCCTCGACTTGTGATTGGAATTTTTTCATAAATAATCTGGCCGATTACCAATTCATAGCAGCTTAAGAATGGATCGGCCTTATCCATTATTGTTTTCAGATACTTATTAAATGATGAACAATAGGAAAGGAAGAAGCCTTGTATATACTGTTTAAGTTGATCGTCAATATTCTTTAAAGTTGAGATTACAAATAATCTTGCAAGTATATGTTCAGAATAAAGTCGGCCAACATATAATAATTTACATATTCCTTTAACACAAATATCGAACAAACGATGTTCAACACTTAATTTGGGATTTTTGAGATCAAGCTCGATTGGATTCTTTAAGTATTTCATCACCAATTCATTGAAAACAATGGTGAATCCTTTCTCCTGGCAGGCTTGTAGAATATTTTCATCCTGTCCGGATTGGCTATAATAGTTTGTCTGTGATTCAGCCGCCTTGTAATCATAATTATTGAATTCGATCATTTCAAGGCCATGTTTAAGTAGAAAATCCATTAAGAAACTCATTGCATCAATACGAGTTTCGGTATATCCTTTGGTATAGATAATCTAAATGAATAGAAAATGCTTTTAGGTAACAAATCATTTACAGAAAAAGGAAAATAAATTTTACCTCAATGAAAACTTTGAGAAAGTAATTAATACGTTCAACGGAAGGAAGGCAATAATATCCTAACGTCTTCAAGGCAATACTGACAAGATTTCCATCGCTCTTTCCTAAACAAGGAAGTACAATTCTATCGATAATCGATGGTAGTCGGGTGCTATCATTTTTGGGTCTTCCACCTTTGAGATAACCATAGCAAATATAGATCAATCGTTCCAATATTTTCGGATCCTAAATTTTAATAATTAAAAGAAATTTAAGGTGAGCAAAATAAATAAAATAAAAATAGTACCGTATCCATTCGTTGCGATTGGCTGGTGTAGATATCATTATTCATTGCCATCTGCTCATCATAAAGATCTTGTCGTTGTGATTCCAATAGACTGATCTCCTTTTTTGTTTCACCAATCACCGCCTCATCAATGATTTCCTCAAGCAGATCATACTTTTCTTTGATAGCATTTTCCAAACAATTCAATTCTTGTTGCAATGTTTCAAATTTATTACCTTCATCTGATAGTTTTTCATTTATCGAATTGATTAGATCCAATGTTAGATCGAGAAAACGTTCATCATCTTGTATAAAATAATTGGAAAAGATGAACATAATCTTTTCAATGCAATCATGATTGAATAGATTAAATAATTTATCATGCTTTATAATTGATGAGAATGTTTGTAAAACAAACTTCCATTGTGCCTCATCGTTCACTTTAAATAAGCAGCAAACATCGAGTAAGCCAAGGAAGAGTACGTTCTCTTCAACATAATCTTTCTTATTCACATCACCTTCATCCGTTGGAGAATTATCCAAAACAGATTTAATAAAGTTTTCAATATAAAAACAAAATATTGGAATGTCCGGTGAGATTTCATCAACAAAATCAATGATTTCATATTCTTCCTCCGTCTCATTGCTAATCTCATCAGAGTCATTTTCGACCATATTGTTTGTTTTGATTTTGGGCTTCTTTAATGTGATTTTATTAATTAAACAAAAATTAATGAGATGATACCAAACAATTAATGATTCTTCACTTAATAGATTTGAGTGTAATATTTTGTTTTCATTTAAAAATTTCTTTTTAAAATCAAAAGCCAATTTATGAAAATAAGTCACACCATTCTTGTCGATAATTTTGTTATTCATAGCAAAATGATTAAGTAGTATATCTTTCACCATTGCTCGATTCGATCGAACAACTAGAAATTCTGTAAAGCTTACAATATCACCATCCAAATTTTTTATCCAATTAGTGATCAACTTTTTGTAAACAATATCTTTCACTTCAAGTGAACGATCATTTATGGCATTCTTCAACAAACGACATCGTTTTTCAGGGCTAAAATTTTCAATTTTACAATGATCGGCGATTTTGTTGTAAGCTTTAAAAACAAATGAAAAATAAATTTTGTTTTCATAAACAAAAATAGAAAATAAGCCAAATTCATTTTGAAGTATTGATATACAGAAAAGAAAACAAACATACCAATCTTTCTGATGGAAACATTTGTGTCTCTGGTGCATCGAATAATATGTTCAATTGTTGATGTGGCAACCTCAACTATACGAAGTGAACACATCCGAACCGTAGTATCGCGATCGAATGTTAAATGAAATAATATAGCCTGTAAAGCTGGATCTCTAATATCCTTGACATCTTGCAATTTATTTAACGAAAGAATGGAAGCAGCACTAATAAGTTTGTCAATATCATAACTTCTGCTTGCAAGTTTCTATAAACAGGAAACAAACAAAAAAAAGAAAGGAATAAATCAAACATTACCATAAAAAGATAATTACTTCTTGCAATAAAAAGAATGTATTCTCTTCAATTTCTTCAAAAGAATCCAATAATAATCGAATCAAATTAACAGCATTATGTCTAATATCAACATTATCACAATTCGTATATTTTACTAATGATTCTCTTATGAGGTTATCAACAAACGATGGTGGTGAGATGAATTCTTTATCAATTATTGTATCATCCAGATCAAGATCATCGCTAACACTGGAAGATGAATCATAGCCATTTGAATTGCGTCTTGCTGCTATCTCTTCCTGTCTTCTATTTTCTTTAGATTCTTCAATTTTGGAAATCTCTTTCAGGAGGGCGGAAATGAATTCCAAAGTTCGTTTAGTATAAGGCGATTTACGATCAAACGTTAAGGTAGATTGTATACATTTGATTAATACTTGAAAGAAATATTGTCCATCTCCATCTTTCTACAATAAAAATAAAATAAATAATAAATACACACACACATACATACACACATCATTAACATCTTAATGAGCCAAGAAAATAATCAACTTACAAGTTTACTAAATAAAGTTATTATCTTCTCAATACATTCACCTTTGTTCTTCATGTGTTGAGCATGATCGAATACCATAAGCATAAATTCACCAAGTTTCTTAGGATTCATTTTATTTTGAGGTAATGAGGTATGAGTAATAAAATTAATGATATAGAGTATACAAATAAATAAATGAGAGGGGAGAGATATAAAAAAAAAAGAAGATTAAAACTCTAGTGAGTGTATTTTGAAAAAATCGTTGAATGAAAAGTACTAACAATAAATATTGTTTAATATGAGCGCCAAAAGATAAACTGTCCATAGAAGGTGTTACGTCTTTCTTTTATTTTAAATTTTACAAAAAATAAATTATTTATTTCCTTGATTATAAATAAATAAATAAATATATATATATGTAATACCTTTATCTAATTTACTTAATACTTAAAAATTTTATTAAATATACATAATAATAATAATAATAATAATAACAATAATGACGATAATGATATTACAAAGAGAATAATGTAAATACCTTAAGAATTCAATATAAAAGTATATTATTCAAAGTGAACACAGTTGAACATTCATAGAATCAAATGAACAAAGAGAGCACCTTGAGATAAGAAAAAAATCATCTACAGGTATGAAAAACCTTTTTATAACCTGTGGATATGTTTATATATATATATATATATGTCAGGATAACGTCAGATATAAACCCAGAAACGGACATATAGATAAATAATATTATTGTTCACGCCTTCGTTTGTTGATTGGATTCTTTGGATCATTGATATCATACCAATCTTCTTCATTTCGGATGTTGGCATCTTTAGCCAGAACTATTTCATCTTCGCCTGTACATTGCATCTTATGGCTGAACCAAGAGGTTTTATTATTGCTCTTTTGCTCTTTACTATGTAGAAGATTTTGTTTAAAATCTTGCATAGCCTCCCAAAGTTTTTCTTCACGATTACTGCCTTTTTTTGGAATTTCTTTTTTGATCATTTTCGCTTCTTCCATGATAATATTCTTTTCCTTCTTCTTTTTATTATCAGTTGGTATTTTCTTTTCTTTTATATCTTTAAGCATTTGTTTTTTAAGTTTTTCAAATTCTTCTTTGGCCGTTTCACTAACAATAGAAAAAAGATTGATTAGAATTTAAGATACAAATTATATTCAATTAAAATTTACAGATTTTTGTTCTTTTTAGAAGATCTTTCTTCATCAAAGATTGATTCAAAATCAAAATCATCAACGTTTTTTTTATT
>CAJUYD010000249.1:0-17357 GCA_910591665.1 Ectemnius continuus
GGGCCGTTGGGCCGTTCGCGGTTGATGGCCTCATCACACCTCAAAGTAATATCGACTTTGATCGATCATTAAGGGAGAGAAATGCTTCCTGGGGCATTCGAGATGTCAAGCAATTGAATGAGTTGGCCAAAAGCAATGGAATGGAGTTGAAACAGATATTCGATATGCCCGCTAACAATAAGGTACTATTCTTTAAGTTTGTTTGAGCCATTGCTTTGCCGAGCAATCTAAATTGTTAACTCATTTCACAATGGGCTGAACTTAATGGTTACTGGAAGTGTATCCTTTAACCTATCGTGTGTGCCAATAATATCACTTATCGTGTGTGTGTGTGTGTTTGTCTTGTATTAAGAAGACAATCAATTACTTTAAGGGTAAAAGAGACAAAGGTAAGTTTCTAGTCATTTTCTGAATGAGAAGAGTACATTTCTAAAACTTTTTGATATATTAACTTTTTTTTAGAGTCAAACTTCAAAAACAAAAATAAATTAGAATAGATTAGAAGAGAGAAGAGGGAAAAGTGTGTTTGATGGAAAGATAAGAAAAATAAATATAAAACTTGGTGTGTGTGTGGAGAAGTGTTACAGAAGGTGATGCTCCATCGTTCAATCTCTTAATTTTGTCCTAGCGTGATATTTATTGCGTGCTAATACACATAACTGAATCTCCAATGAAGATATAATTTTGGAGAGAAAGGCACTAAAGATATCATCTACTTCCTCCTAAGTGGTGGAACCAAGTGTCGAGGCAATGTGGCAGGAAGATCGTGTCCATTGATCCTAACGTTCATCAAGTGCATGGCCAGTGCAAACTCTTCATCATCAAGCATTCCGTCATTGTCCAAATCAGACAACTTCCAAATTCTACTTAAGACCAAGTTAGGCAAGTTCGACTTGATCATTTCTTCTTTAGCGGCTGCCCCCGAAATCTTTCCATCAATTGGTCCAAGTGCTTTGAAGATCTCGTCATATTTCGGCTTATCTTTCTCCACTATCCACACGTGACTCGGTTCCATCGAGCCTGCATCGATACCCTCACCTCGTCCAAAGCCAAATGGTGAAGCGTTGACATTGTCGAAGGCACCGCCCTTGATTGTCGACTCTTCCTTCTTCACTTCTTGTTCCTGGTTAAAAAAAATATTATATTGGTCTCAATAAATAAAATGTTCTCTTACCTGTGGAATCATTGCCATTAACTTGGCAATATCATCGGCCAACATCTTATCGACAGCGTCTAGCAGTTGCTTTTTAAGAGGATGGAATTTCAAGAAATCATGATGCAACAGCTTCTCCTGCATCTCAATAAGGTCAGGAAAGTCGCCTGCGGGCACACCGAATTCTCGTTCAATGTTTTGATAGATAGTACCTAAACTTTTAATCAATTCCTTCTTCTTGCTGTCCTTGTAAAACATCGAGGGCATCTCTTTACGAAGGGTGGAGATTATGTAGGCATGGACCTAAAAATAAATGCAAATCACAAAGATTAGCTTTCTATCGAGTCAAATGTAAGCATGCTTACCTTCGCCAGACGTGCCCTCTTGATCAGATCATTCAACTTACGCAAAGCAGCGTTCCTAGGCAAGCTGGTGATATCACTAAACAAGTCTTGCTCTTCAGCCTCGAATAGCTTCCTATTTTGAACATTCTTCAATGGCTCGTCCCAGAATGATCCAATGTACACCCTGGCCACCTCAGGAGTATTCAACACTTTTCCCAACGACCACATGAGAGCACCGTAAACACGCATCAACTGTTGTTGATCGATCATATCGGCCTTATTCAAAACAATCCTAATCTTATCATCATGACCGCGCAAAGCTTCAATCGATCTTCTGAACTCATCCGAAATGTCCAGCTTATGGGCATCAAAGAGAAGTATGATACGATCTACTCGCTCAGCAAACCATTCGAGCACACCTGTAAAGTCGTAGCCTCTATCGACACGTTGCTTCTCTCCTGAAAGAATGCCAGGCGTATCAACAATGGTGATCTGCTTGAGGATTGGTGAATTCACATTCGAACATTGCAACCGATTGAGGAAGGCATTACCAAATTTGGCCAATGGTCTGAATTGTCTTTTTGGGTCGACAACCAATGCGTTGCCAGGAATGATACCTTCCTGTTCGTTGTACATTACAGCGATGAAACGATCAGTTGTGGGTTCTGGTCCAATTCTAATCCCAGGGAAGTCTCGTTCAAGGAGATACCGAATGAAGGTGGTCTTACCAGTTGAGTACTGGCCAACCAAAAGAACCATAGGCTTGGCATCAAAGTCGGCGTCCTCAAGTGGTGGTGAATGAAAGTCATGAAATTGGTAATGTTCCTCTAATGGCAGTATCTTCGTCTTGTAGATTCGCTTCAAACCTTCAGTCACGTCCTCGAACACCTCCGCATTCTTGCGGTTCCCATTGGAGCTAAGCCAACTGAACATTGTCCGCTTAGATTGCTGTCCGTTCACCACGTGGCTAGGGTTTGCGTTTCTGTTTAATGAAAAAAAAAAGAAAACAAATCAAGAGTTAACTTGCAAATAGAGTATGGCAATAAAGATTTACTATCTTCCACTCATTTCACTCTTCCAACCTAACATCTTCGGCCACCATGTTTGTTGTTGTCAGCCCGAATCGATCAATGCAAGTGAATGTGAAATGGAGAGCAAACAAATGAAAGAAATGCTTAAGACATAAAGAGAGACATTAACACGATGAAAGGATTGTGCTTGCGTGCCTGCCTTGCTCGGTGGCAATTCTCTAATGACAATGTGACACTTGCCCACTATTTTTATCGTTACTCTTCACTCCCTTACTCTCCCTTTAACTTTCTCTCTCTCTCTCTCTCTCTCTCCCTGTCCCGTTATCCAGTCATCTTTTATGAAATTCACTCAAAGTTCGTCAAGTAAATTGCCTTTAAATTATAATAGAGAACGGAAAAAATATTGACGCAGTGCTAACGGAAGAAGAGAAAGAAATCAGAAAATAAAAGTAGTTTAGTCTTCTTCTCCCACCTTCCCTCCCCTCCTTCTCTCAAAATTTCATCGAATTGTCCATGGTGGTAATAAACGCTATGCTGGTTGATGTGTGTGTGTGTGGGCTTTACTATATCGTGAGTCAACGAAATTCACGATTGGCCAGAAAAAAAAGAATGTAGCTGTAGCGAATGAAAGGGAACAGGTTAGGTTAGAATTCCAAACACTCACTCGAAGGTTATCCATTCTCTTCAAAGGCGAGAAGCGAAAGCTGATGTAATGCTCGTGCGTGCGTGTGTTTACCTTAACCTAATGGAACAATTTAAACCAATCGAATTCGGTAGGAAGTACAGCATAGAAAGCATTCCATACCGTAAGCCTAAATGATAATCGAGGAAATATATCACTTGGAAAGTAATCTTCAAGCGCATAGAAGCCTTTGGCGTATCTATATCAGTGCAGTTCAATTGTTTGTTAAATATTTCTGTCTATTATTTCTACTGCTTACACGACTGAATAGTTTGTTCTAATTAACGCTCAAACAATTTTAAAGATTAGGCGAACAATCAAGGACAAATCAACCGATCGATTGATCGAGTACCATTTCCGCCATTTCGTGCTTTTCTCCCCTCTTTCTTTTTTCACCATCGTTTCTAATGAGCCATAAAAGCACCAAGCTTGTAGCTGCCATCGTCACCGTCGACGTTTTCGTCTTTGTCGTCTCCTATAAAAGCCGACGTCACCAATTGATGTGTATATGTGAATGTATGATCAACAAGAGATATGAACAAAGAAAGAGTGAACGAGTTTGTCTTGTTATTGTTGGCTTTCAATTAATATCTAAAAGTAAAACATGATAAAAACAGGCAACATATCACTAATAATCTATAGGCGATGGTGAAGATAACGACAGAAAGTGACACGATCTACATTAGGGTTTTACCGCTTTCATTGCCACTTACCAAACTACACACACTATTTTTGGGCATTGTTTTTGGTCAATAAGCCGAAGTGTTTCCAAGAATCGCTTAGCTAGATGCTTTAACTTGTAACATTTAAATAATCGTCTGAAGACAATCGAGCTACCAAACATGCTTTGGGAGAAACATACACTAACATGCAACACATACACACACACACACATTGGACATTAAATCCAAATATATCTCTTAGGATGGAAATGAAAGAAATAACTTACCAAAGGAAAACTCGAACCAAATTTTTTTAACTTCAACCAAGGGAGTTAACTGATCGATGTTGAATTAAATCTATTTTAGGAAAGACCAATTCTCTACAAACAATTTGATGAATGCTCGACTTTGATTTCTAGTAAAAAAATAAATTGATCATTCCATAAACGAGACAAGAAATGCATATGGTAAAAGATTAAATTACCTATAAGAAAAAACACAAGTCGAAGTGTCTTTACAATGGCACAAACTTAAACTTTCAATTTGTCAAAAATTTTTTGGTACGTAAAACAGTTTGAACAAGTAATGAGAGGTGTTTGCTTTTGATCAGTTTTTTTTTGTAGTAAAATGTTAATATTGACGCTGATCAATCGATGACTAAATTGGTGTTATTATTTGGTGAGCAAAGAGAAAAAGAAAGAGAGTAACACTACAACACAATAAAATAAAATCTGCTGTTGCTGCCGGTGTCGATGTGATGAGATTAATCTTGAAAAGTGTCCGAATATACAATCATCAGTGGTAACCAATAAATAGAAGCCAGGCAGAAAGTTAGCAGTCTTTCTCACTATTTCAATTCCTATCTATCTCCCTCTCACTTGATGACTTGGCCACGCCAAACAGGACTGTGGTGATTATCAGTCAGTCAGGCACGCACACACACACACAGCCACAGGCAGGCATAGACAAACAAACAGGCGCAGCCTCTCATCTCTTCACTCACAATGTTCGATTGTTTTCCTTCTCGTCTAACAGGTGTCGCCTCTTTCTAAATATTTATCAATTAAGTATCATTTTCATCCAAAAGGTGGCGTTGTAGTAAACTATGTTTTTAAGCTGTGTACTTTCTAATCAATCATCATCTTCATCATCATCTTCATCATCAATTAAAATCAAACTCAGTTTGTTAGTCTCTACATTGGCAGTGAGCAGCATTCGAGAATGTTAATCTTCGTCCCTACCACGGCACCTTGATGTACAAATGAGATTGGCAGATAACGGCACACTACTACTGCTCGCTTCTGCACGTGCACAGTCTGTTTGAAATCTTTTCTCTCTTTTGTTGAACTGTAGCAAGTTTCCTAAAAACTTTAAAATAAGTAAATTTTCATCATTCAATTCTTATTATTATTTTAAGTAAACCTTAATAAAGCTTTCCCCCTACTTAAGAGGAGGGTTTGTAGCTGGAACTTGAGCTTGAGTCCGGTCATCAGGTCATTTCTTCTCTCTTTCTTTCTCTCTTCTCCTTTTCTCTATTGATTTAATCGATGAGCACAATACAAAAAGAAAACAATCGTAATGTGAAGTCCCACAGGGCTAGGCGGGGCTGAGAACCAAAGGCTCCCCAACCGACTAGTTTCCTTTAAAAAAGTAAAGTTTTGTAAAACAATACAACAAATAATCAGAAATGAGAATAAAACATATTTACAAGAAAATAGAAGATAGAATTGGTATTAGAATATGATGAATAAGAAGAAGCTCATTGGCCTTTCTTAGGTCCTAATGCCATAGGCATCGGGCATCCTTTCGATAGTATACTGTCGATTAAGAATGTACATAATAGGCACGCCAGGTATCTTACGGATTCTACGCTTCAGGGCTTTATCAGCTGTTCCCACAATAAAACACTTGTGTTCGGTGACACGATTTACAATGCAATCATCGGCATATGTTCCTTTATGCTGACAAGGCAATCGTTCGAATTGTTCTTTAACAATCTTTAACGCCAGACGATACTTGTGGCCCAATTTTTGTAATTCAGCAACAATACAATCAGTCACCATCGGGATACATTTGGCAAGAAGACAATCCATCAATCCCTGTACAACGTCCAACTTATTTTTGATAGAAAAATTAATAAAATTGGTATCGCAAATAATACGGAAAGGTGGACCAAGTTGAAGATTATAATGAAAAAACATAGTGGTGGAGACAACGGCAGCTTTATTGGTCGCTTCAGTTGCCTTGCGAGCTTTTTTGACCTTCTCGCGATCTTTCTTCTTTAATGGTCGTGGATGAAGCGCCAGTTGATTTTGAACACGATTATCTTTCATTGATATAATCTTGGGAATCTTTGGTGTCTTGGCCATCTTGAATGAGTTGCATAGAACCAAAAATATCTAAAAGAAGAAGAACATCAACAGGACAAAACGAAGAAGCACATGGAATGTACACACTCGGCAAGAGAGAGAGAGAGAGAGAGAGAGGACACATCCACAGAGAACGTAACGTAGTTCACGTGTTTTCATGAAACACTCTTTGTCTACTATTGGACTCAGTATATGATTTCTCTTCGGTTCTAATTTGATTGTGTTCATTAATGTACCAAACAAACCTGTCATCATGACCAAATTATCAAAGTTAAAAGCACGAAATCAAAGTAAAAAAAATTTCAATAAAAAATTATCAAGAGGTGGGAAAGAAGCTAAAAAGACTAACAATGTTGGTAAAAATAAGAAAAAAACATCAATAACGAAAAAGTTTATTTCGAGACAAGATCGACCTACCTGGGCGCTGGGCGATATTACTGCAGATGAGGTAAGTTTATTTATCTTTTGATTCAGTTTTAATTTGATTTCTCTTCTGTTTACAACAGTTCACTAGAAATGAAAAAACTGACAACAAAGTTGAGGTGGATATTGAGGATCTTATGGACATGATGGATAAGGAAGACGATCAGGAAAAGGAAACAATGCAAATCGATCACAGAAAGCCAAAGACTGTTGATTTTGAGCGACAGTATCGTCTTAAACTCTTGCGACAACGGGAGATTGAAGAGAAGAAATCTGATAAGCCGAAAAAGTTAGCCATCTCTAAGATTGAAGATAAAGAGGAAGTAGAAGACGATGATGATGAAAAAAAAGAAACAAAGCCTTTGGACCTAATCGCTCGCCCTTTCGTTGAACTTTTTGCCCAGCGTGCTAACATTTTAGCCGAGGTGAAAGTTCGCTTCGCTTGCATCGGCTCTGCTGTAATGGAACATCCGACTCACAATATTCATCAACTTGGAGAATTCTTCCGTGTGCTAGATTCTACAAATGACGATGAAGAGTACGGACTGATCTTTTTCTCTGCTCAAAAGTTGGCCTTTCAGTCTTTGGCAGTCGTCTTTGAAGATATATTGCCCACTTATAAGTAAGTTTCAGGTACAATCCATTTTCGCCTTCATCACTAATTTCTGGATTGTTTCTTTTTTCACCAGGGTGGCTATGCACGCTCCCACACCTTCTGCGCCAGGACAGCAATTGAAACGAGATACGATAGCTCTCTACCAATACGAGAAAAGTCTTCTCAACTATTACCAACTCTACCTTCAGCGACTGGAGCGTTGTATAAACTCTCAGTTGAAACCTTTGACAGCTATGCGGTCAAATTTCTATTCAGTAATGCTCTCAACACGAGAGGCTCGAATAAGTCTGGCCCTTGTGGCCTGCAGATGTTTAGGTTCTCTTCTTGAGCATCATTCTGGTTTCAATGAAGTGGGTAAGGTGATTGCTCTCTTGGCTAGCGTTCTATGTAATACAGCGAAAGCTACACCTACCATGAGACAAGTGGCTGCCGATGCTTTTCGTCAACTTTTCGAGACTGATAAGCTGGGCGAAGTTTCACTGGAAGCTACGCGTACATTATGTCAGAAGATAGTAGATGTTAACTTTCGTGTCGTGCCAGCCATGCTTCGTGTTTTTCATTCCCTCAATCTTCGCGAGTTGATCAATAACCAAGGGGAGCTGGATATTAGTGGACGAGAGTTAAGAGAACAGGCGAAGCGTGATCGTAATCAAATGTCCAAAGCTGAACGTAAGAAGGCCAAAGAGTTGGGTAAACAGAACAATCAGCGACTGGAAGCGGAAGCCATGGAAAGTCGAGAGAAGCGATTTCATTTCAAACAAGAAATTCATAAGCATCTCTCTGCATTGTACTTTAAATTCTTGAAACGTTGTCTCGAAGTGGCAAAGAAAGGAAAACTGCTTGAGGCAGACGATAGTAAGACGATCGACTTTAATCAATGGTATCGCCCGTTGCTTCGAACATTACTTGAAGGTGTTGTCATCTTTTCCGTTTATCTCAACGAAGATATTATCTACAATCTCATCGATATTCTGCGAAAGCTGATCGATTGTTTCCAAGAAGTTGAAGAAGATGACCATGGATTTGGTACTGCTATTAGATTGGAGGCTGGCGTACGACTCGATTGTCTTCGAACAATCTTCCGTATTATAGCCACTAATACTACAACTGGTAACTTGATTTCCATTGACTTTGAACAACTCTATCAACAACTCTATCGTCTGCTAAGTAATGTTCAGGTGGTAGAGTGCGAAACTATCGCCTTAGTGAGGACGTTGGAGACGATGGTGTTGAAGCGGTTGAAGCATATCAATCTTAAGAGAATAATTGCCATTGTCAAGCGGATTTTGTTGGTGATACCCGCCTTGGAAAGGTCCGAGGTGATCGTAGCCATGTTGACTCTGGTGAAAAGAATTTGCCAGCTAAATCCATTGATTGGTGAACATTTGTTGGCCGGAGACGATAATGAGGAGGCGATGTCCAGACCAGAAAAATTGGCACCGGTCTTAACAGATTTGAACATGGATCACTTAGAAGTAAGATCAGCAGTTATGGTCTTACAGCTAATAGCAACGGGACATCACGATCGATATGTTCAATTGCTGGCACAAGCTATGTTGATTAATTTTTGCCATCAGGAGAATGGAGGACAATATTCTACCAGCTTTGATCTCTCTTCTAATTCCAAATTGGCCAAGCTGGTCAAGGAGGCAAATTTAACTATCGATGTATCACAAGAGATATTAACCGCCAGTGATGCTAGCCAAATCTATAAAAAGATGAAAACTTCGGGAATGTTGATGGCTAGGCTTGAAATGGCACAGGCGAGAATAAAGAGAAAAATGACGAACACAGCCTCCTCCAACTCGATCAAGGCTGAAGACACGTGTTGATTTTATTAAAAATTTTTATTATTTATTTTTTATCTTAAATTATAACATTTGTTATATTTTTTTTGCTTGTGATGAAAAAAAAGAGAAAAGAAAGATAGGAAAGATAGGGGCACATGTGGAGAGAAGAGATAAGAGAGAAAGAAAGAGATTGTGTTTAGCAATGTTTGTGTGTGTCTGCGAGCGCCAATGACGAGAATGTTTGAGAATATTCGAATTCGAACAAAAGAAAGATGGAGTCATTCAAAGACAATGTTACGCTTGCCATTGATGCACAGACAGTGACATTTTTGTTTTCTTGTAAATTATTCTACTAACTATAAACTATCCCTTAGGGTAAAATCTTAGAACAATTGAAAGAGTTTTGTGACTTCAACAGTCACTAAGAGTTAATCAATGATAATGATAATGATAATGAAAATGGTAATGATAATGGTAATGGTAATGATGATGATGATGATGGTGATAGTAACAACAACACGAACAACTCACTAATAGTTAATTGCTTCTTTAACAAGAAAGAAAAGAATGAAATAAAGGAAGAAAAATAAAATAAATTAAATTAAATTAAATTAAATAAATAAATAAATAAGAAAAGGCCTCCAAAGGGGAAAGAGAATTGAAACTTAGGTTAGGCTGTCTGGTTTAACATGTATTTATATGTGTGTGTCTTTGTTTATCCCTTTGTCTGGTTAATGTTCAGTAGAAGCGTAATATCTTTGAAAGGATTCGTTTTGTTTTGGCTGAATTGCCCACACATTAACATCGACATCAAGACAAGACCAGGTGAGGTGCTGATGAGCGAGTTAAAGAAAGAAGGAATCTATTAGAAGAGACACTTAAACTTGTTCAATCATTTTAAATTTTTCTGAAATTTCTTCGGCGGAGAAACACGACGGACACGACAACGACGATAGTGAGGAATGAATTTTATGATAAAGTAGGTAGGACGAACTTTGAAATAATTGTTGATTTGTTTTTCAAATATTGGAAGATGTTGATAATTTTTTGGAAGAGGAATGTCGTGTCTTGTGTGGTTAGCGAAAAGAGTGTGTTAAGAGGTAATTAATTGTATATTAATTATCAGTGTTGATTTAGACGTGAACTGTTTGCTTTTATTAGTCACTTCTCTCTTTCTCTTTCCGTACATTACGCCCTCCAGGAGATAGGAAAAAGTCTTATGGCTTGATGATAGTGATGATTAGTTTAAATGATAGCACAGTTCAAGTTTCCTTAATAGTATTACAACAATAAATTATTTCAATAGCTTCTGGGCTCTTTCATTTGCGCCTTGAATGCGATTCTTATTCGATTCGGCCTAGGATTTGCAAATATAATTAAACCTTTGATATATACAAACAACAGAAATGTTGATTTACCTTCTGATTGATATGATCGAGCTGAGTGTTCTGTGAACTAATCTCACTGCCCATATCGATGGCCATATTCCTGAGATTGCCTATCATTGTCGACACTTGACCCATGTTATCCTCCATCTCATCTTCACGGGCATCTTTGGTGATCCTATTTAATGATAGTGAAAGACAAATGTTAAACTTTAATAAGAAAGGCATTGAAAAAGATGAGATGCTAACTTGGCAATGTAAGAAGTGGCCACCGGTCCACCACCATTCCTCTCATCGACCACTCGCGTTGGTTGGCCACTGACTATTTTACCATCCTCACTTGATTTCCATGTACCAGCGTCCTCTTTGAAGTCTTTGGATTTGTTGCATGGACATACACAAATACCACAGCACTTTTCCATGCCTGTTAAATTTTTCTCCGCCTCTCGCATGTCAGTGTTGATTCGGTCCATGTCCTCCTCGATTCGATCCAGTTGTTCTAGAATCAAATCAAAATGAAACGATTGACAAAACGATAATAAACGTTAAAGAAATCACCTCCTTGCTCATCTAAAGCCACCAATGTCCTAATGCCAGCCTCTTTGCTCTAAATGGAAAGAAAATGACAATGAATAAAGTCAACGAATAGGAACTATTTAGGCAATAGGAGCCACAAACTCACCTCCTCGCAAAGTGCTAACATACGACGAGTTGATTCGAGCGACTCATCGGTCACCTGGTTGGCCTGCATCTGGATGGCCTCCAGCTCTGTTTTTGGCTTTGGTGGAGCCACCGGTTCTTCAACTGCTGGCGCGGGCATTTTTGGTTGTTTTCTTGTTTTAAAATATTGCACAAAAAGTGATTCACAAATAACAAAAATAATAAACACAAAAATGAATAGAAGCAAATGTAGCTGTGAAGCAGACGAGAATGAGACTTATTTCAATCAAAACACAGGACTGATTTTTTATTATCGATGAGTCGTGGCCTTATCTCCAAACTGATTAGAGTGAGCTATTATCATAGGTGAGTTGCTTGTTATCTCAAACAATATAGGATCAAATAAACACCCAAATTATATTTTATAATTTTGTGTGAGAGAGAGAGAGAGAGAGAGAGAGAGAGAGAGAGAGAGAGAGAGAGAGAGAGAGAGAGAGAGAGAGAGAGAGAGAGAGAGAGAGAGAGAGACCGTGAAGGTGTGATCCGTGGATGACTAGGCAAAGAAATATTGCTTCAATGAAAAAGTGATGAGATGATTTAACATCTACCATCGGAAGGATACAAGATTGAAAGGAAAAAATACATTTGTGGTAGAATCTTAACGATGTCTTGTTGGCAAGCTAAAAGAGCTATGAAAATATAAGGAGAAGAAAAATATTGCACAACATCATTAACCTAAACTTGAAGGAAACTATAGTCGATGAGTGAAACGGGACAAACCAAAAAAACAAAAGAGGAGGAGAAAAATGTTGCTGGAAGTTGTCCCTGGAATGAGCTGCTTCAATAGGAGGTAATTGTGGCAAGGCAAGGGATGGAGCAAAGGGGGCAAGAGAAAGACACTGGGACTCAAATGAGACTGCTCCAAAGAGGAAACACACCCGTCTTCCTGCGTGTGTCGATTTTCTCTTCTCCTTCTTTTCCTCAAATATCAAGTAAAGCAGAGTGAATGTTTAGTGTTTGTATGTTTAGTTAACCGTAGGAGGAAGACAAACAATACCAACAATAACACTGTGCTCAAGTTAGTATTCTACTGTTGTGCTAGTAGTAGTACTTCTCGCTTAAAAGAAGAAAAGAAAGGCTGAAAGCGACCAGAATCCAGAGAGATAGAGAGAGAGAGAGGATCGAGTCGACTCATGGAAGAGAATAACCAATGATAGTAAAAAATAAATTTAAAGTCCCATTGGGCTAGTAGAGCAATAATTAGCAAGGTGGGTGGGGTTCCTTTCTTAGTATTTCCAATGCTTCGACGTGGCCTTCGACGAAAGTGAGAGAGAGAGAGAGAGAAACTATAGTCGATTCCCAAAGCATAAGTAAACCATGGCGTCTACTCCAGAAGGAATACAATAATGGGACGACACGGGTGCTCCTTCACTAATCGGGCACTATATAATCGACCCGAGTTGAGCTATAAGAAAACAGCTCAGCTGTACTCGGGTCGGTATATTGTTTGTGGCGACTATTAGTACCAATATGAATACTTTGCAGTCCAGTCATTGTTGGCTTCCTTAGTCTTCACTTTATGGCTTTGTTTCATGTTCCTGGTGTGGATAGCAAACATACCAAATGGTTGAGTTTAATTTAACTAATTACCTTGGCTAAGTTCTTTGTTCGAGTTGATATATCCGTCGAAGCACGTCGATTGTCTAGCTATATTAGTGACAAAGATATTAGAATAAACACAGGAAGAAGGAAGAATAGCTTATAAATATATATATTTCTATATTGCCATTCATAAATATGCCTGCATTTCAACTTACTTGCCATTCTCTTCTTTCTCAACGTTTTGTTTCAAATCGAAAAAGACAAATCAAAGGCTAAGGAATTATCTCAGTCTGTAGCGGTAATAATAACACTGCTTAGAAATAAAATTGTTTTCTTCTCTTTCTCTTCTCCCCGTCAAGGGAAGTGTAAGAATACAAATGACATTGGATGTTATTCATATTATACTAAGTGATAAGCGAACACTGAGCGAGCCAAGCGAAAATATTCCAAGAAAAAGGAACAAAAGAAAAAGGGCAGAAAGATGACAATCAAACTAACATAACAAAAGGGAGAGAAAGGGGAGGGAGGGAGAGAGAGAGGGAGAGAAAGAAAGAAAGAAAGAAGCGGTAAATGCAAAGGTTTGAATGGCTCGAATGTGTTCGACAAGAGCATGTGAGGAAAGAACTGAAAAGAACATGCAATGAGATGAATAAGGAGAGGAGAGATAGATAGATTGCCTTAAGTGATAGCAGGAAAAGTGAAAACAAACCGTACAGCGCCACTTCGGCTTAAGCCATGAGATGAGAGAAAGTGAACGCTTACTGTCTGCCACACTAAAAGTTTCACTCTCACTAGTGTCCTATCGTTTGTGAACAGTAGCAACAAACTTCCCCTCCTCTCCCTCCCCCGGCTTTGTGTGTGTAAAACAGTAGAAAATAGTCAATCTGACAACAAAGCCTCTTCTCTTCGAAGTTCATTTTAAAATAAATACACTTAATTCAATATCTTCTTTCTTATTTAATCCATCTTCTCGATCTAAGGCAAAACATTTATAATAGTTGAAGTTCTTTTGCTTGTTGATATTAAATTGGTGTTTGCTTTGAGAAGGCATCTCTATTATCTTTGCGCAAGTTTTACGGTAAGTTTATGTTTGTTTTTCTTTCCTGCCATTCTGAAATGTCGCATATATCCCAGCAAAGGCTTTTTTGTCATTTATAACGTTAGAAAAGTAGTTATTAGAGTATATTATAGAATTAATTCCGAAGACAATGCTTTGTTTATTTGGATCATTGGGTTGTTGTAAGGTAAATAGATTTAGTGAGAAATGAATATATATTTTTGGGAGGCTAAAGGAAGAAATGACATAGTTTTGAGCTGCCTATTTTTGCCTACTTCCACTGATAGTCGGTAGATATTATAATTAACTTGATCTTTAGATTAGATGTATCTATATATATCTATATATATATATATACATATATATATAAATAGATATAGATATTTCTCCTACCATTGTTTGTCTATACTTGTTGATGAATTTTCATTTCATTTGACCCATCGAACTGTAAATAAATTAATTTGATTTAATTTATGGGAATTTTCATTTAGAAAAAGCAACATGCCCAACAAAGGTGATGAGGCGGTACTGGTTGGTAAGCTCAATTTAAATGTCAAATGTGAATGTAGATTATTAATATTATAAATCTTTTTTTAATTACTTTGAACTTACTTGAAGACTCAACCGTTAATAACGACGACGAGGACGACATGCTCAATGATCAGCTTGTTCGTCAACGTCAAGATGAGATCGATGTAGAAATTGCCACTCAATTTCCAATGGTGAGCGAGCTGATGAACATTGCTAAACTTCATGACGAGTACGCTGATACCGACGAGGTCTATCAGAATAAACTCAAAGATTTAGAAATCAAATATCGAGCATTGAGGAAGACACGACCCGATGGAAATTGTTTCTATCGGGCTTTTATTTTTGCTTATTTAGAGACGTTGTTCGATAACCCGACTGAAGCGACTGTCTTCGAAAAGATTATAATCGAAACAAGGAAGGGCCTTATCACGTTTGGCTTTCCTGAGTTTACGCTCGAAGACTTTTATGATGCTGTAAGTATTTATGAGAATGAGTCTCCTGAGCAACCCAGCTGATATCTCTCTTCTTTTTTGCGTTAGTTCTATGAAGTAGTTAAACAAGTCACTTCGGGCAAGGTCAACACATCCGCCGACTTACTTGCTAACTTGAACAACGAATTCGATTCGATTGTGGTTTATCTTCGGGTACTTTGTTCTTATTACCTTCAGAAGGAGTCTGCTTTCTTCTCCAATTTCATCGTCAACTATGCTCGGGTGGCCGACTTTTGCAAATGTGAAGTGGAACCTATGAACAAGGAGAGTGATCACATTCACATCATTGCACTAAGTTCATTGTTAAAGGTGCCCATCCGAGTCGTTTACATGGACCGTGGTGGAGAGGATGGAAAGGTGAATGAACACGACTTCACTGACATTATCAACCCCTGCCCAGACAATGAACAGCAGCAGCCGGTCAAGCCGAAAGTGCATTTACTCTACCGCCCGGGACATTATGACATTCTCTATCCCAAATGATGAACTCTGCAAAGAACTTTCCTTCTACCTGGTTCATCTCTTCATCTTTTCGCTCTCATCTCGCGATGTCTGCTCTTTGACATACGTAATATGAAATAAATAAAAAGCATTGAACACCTTGCCTTTAATTTTATTCTTTAGACTAGCAATTAAGTCTAATAATTGTAAGGATTTGTTTTTACACACACACACGCACATTCTCTACTATCCCTTACAGCCACTGAACAATTAAATTTGTCTCTATGCAGGGGCGGGGTAGTTTCTCTTTCGGGTGGATACTTTTTTAATCAATCTAATGTAATGAGAAAAATATAAAATTGAAGAAAGCGCAAGACATTGCAAAAGTAGGTGAGAATAAAGAAAGCAGAAGATATTTTCATTTCTTGGTTGGTTTGGCTTTTAGGATTCGAACTAGATGCATAGAAACTATGCAAGGAGAATATTATAATTTATGTATCTGAATAAGATTAAAATGAAGAAAAATGACAGAAAATCTTATCCTCTGCCCTAAATGATTTCAAAGTTCATCATTCACCTAGTGAATCATATCAGCTAGGAAACACGAACGGCAGCAAAATTTACGATATTGTTCATTACTACAATAGCTCGCTTTTACAATCTGGGCGCACTGGAGAAAGAAGGGCGAATCCTTACAATCGGGTGGTACATAGTGATCTTAGAGAGAAATAGCATGATTAACATTTTTAAAGATAAAAAGACATCGAGATAGATAGATAGTCAAACAAGCACTCACCATCGACTTGAATGTAGATACTGGCCATGGCCTTAACTGTTGGCTTAGTATTCACCAGACAACGATATTCCCCCGTGTCAGTTTTGGCTAGATTGAACACTTGCAGTGTTTGATTTGTCAACAATCGATAATGATGATGATTACTGGCATCGATCGCCAGTGGAATGTCCGACGACTTTACGTTCCAGATGATGCTTGCCTCCGGGGGTGTTATGAACTTCCCAGTGATCTGAGATCGTACAATGCAATCCAATTGTAGAGTTGAATTAACACGGTAGTCACGAGGAGACACTTGAATCGAGGCTCCAATTTGATCTATATTTCAAATAGAAAACAAAATTAAAAATACAACTTTTCTATCTGAATATTTAAACTTACCTAAGGGAGTTGGTTGAAGTTCCTCTGCCGAATGAATTGCACTATAGTTTCCACCATGTCCCGTTGAATCTGGTTGATTGAATAAAGATGGATTGAATGGAATGATCTCTGGTTCGCTAAAGCGCGTATCAAGCAAAAGTTGTACATCCCAGACAGCAGGTTGTCCTATTCCATTGAAAGCCTGGCAAAATAGCACATGCCAACATTCATTATAACATTGCAAAGCTCAAAATAAAAGTAATCTCAAAGCGCTTACATGACATCGGTATACACCCTGATCTGCGTCTACCAGATCTCTCAAAGTTAGCGTATGATTGAATCGTGATAATCTAAACTGTCGATTCCTTGGCATGCCTAGTTCAATTGATTCTAGAGGAGCACCATTTTTAGTCCAAGTAATATTTGGTCTTGGATGTCCTTGGACATTACATCGAAGCTGAACAGAACTCCCCAGACGGCCAATCACTTTTCGAGATGCTGTAGCTTCGATTAGAACAGGAACTAATTAAGCCGTAAACAAGCCCCACAAACCGAAAGCAAAAAAGCAACAAGCAATTAGACAAAGCTCAAAAAAAAATCTACTTACAATTGACCACCAGCCGAATATATCTCGTCTCAACCAAATATTTCACCCCTGTCACTTCATTCCCAATAGGCACCGGGCGGCTACAGGCATATGTTCCTTGGTCATCCACACTGACCGAAATTATTCCCAATGAGCCATTGTTGGCCATGCCATAGCGATTAGCGTCTGTTGGTCTTGAACCAATAGACAATCCATCTCGGCTCCAGCTTACAGTTGTGGCGGGTGTAATGTTTTCGCTTCCAGTTTCATTGTTCCTTACTACCGGACAATCCAAGAATGCGTCTTGCCCAGCTTGCACCGTGACAATCTTTTCCGTAGCTTGATTTTCACCTACCCCGCTAGTACTCTGGTCGATTTCAA
>CAJUYD010000250.1:0-17244 GCA_910591665.1 Ectemnius continuus
CCCTCCCCACCCCTCCCCTCCCATCACTCTTTCATTTACCGAATCAAATCTTTATTTGATTTATAAAAATTTTTGTTTTGTTTTGTTTATCTAGCTTGTCTACTTTCGAATCGGTGTCCAAGAAGTACTTTAATCTTTTAACACAGAAGAAAAAAAAAATAAAAAGACAAACACTTCTCTTTTTCTTTTTCTTTTTCTTTTTTTTGCTTTAAGACAAAAAAAAAACAATGCGCGCATGCGCAGACATAGGCATACTATTTTCCCTTTAGAATTAGATTAACATCAAAACAGTTTCCATTTTCCTAAATGTTGAAACATTCAAAAGCTCAAACTAGTGCAACTAGTCATATTTAATTTGTTTCTACTGTTGATACTGTTGCTGCTGTTTGTAAAGTTGTTACTGGGTGGAAAAAGACGTAGTCTTTTTTTGTTTTTTTTTTTTTTAATGAACATAATTTTTTCGGCCTTTGTTTTGGCTTCATAGGCGAAGGGGTCGAATGAGATGGCCGGCGGGGAGGGGGGATAGGAGGAGGAGAAGGTGGTGGGGGCAAAACACATTTTGATTGACACTTCCATTGGGTTTCGATTTTAATCTAGAATTTTCGTTTTATTTTCCTTTTTTGTTTTTAATAATAATAATATATTTATTTTATCTATATATCTTTATATAATTAATTTCCCAAACTTTGATTGTCCATGGAAGTCAGGAGTATATATATATATATACTTTTGAATATTACATAATACAATTTGCATTTGAAATCAAAATACTATATAACTATTGAACAACACATTTCAATGATAATTAAATTAGGTTGATAGTAATAAATTTATAATAATAATAATAATAATAATACTAAATGTCAATTAATTATCATATAAGGCTAAAGAGAGAAAAAAACCAGCTTTTTATAATAATGAATACTAATCGAAATATTACCTAAAGGATACAATTATCGATAGTTTGTCACTATATAAGCGGAATAGTGTATGGAATGACACTCTTACCCTTGATGATGATGATCCTCATCATTATCACCATCAATCATAGTTATCGTCATAATCAAATCACAACCAGTCAACCCCTCTTCACTTTCTTCTTCTTCTTCCACCACCACCTCCTCCATTTTCTTCATCAGTCCTCTGCCCTCCTCTGCTCCCCCCACTCCCCTCACTACCTTACTCTTTCTTCTCCATTTTCTTCCCCTTCCCTTTTAAAATTCTTCCTAGCTATTCTGATTGAATAGTAAAGAAGAAGAAAAAAAAAACGAACCAAGTCGAATATAAAAGAGTGACCTAACATGATCAGTTTTGTCTCTTCACAGGTGGTCTAGTTATATCTTTCCCTACAATAGGAAAAAAAAAGAAAAATAACTAAAGTGTATGAAAGTGATATGTAATGGCTCGAGAGAAGTGGTCAACGTGACTCGAGCACATGGAAACTAGTTATAGAATTGCCTCCTCTCTAATTGTTAATGTATTGACAACAACAACAACAAATTTATATATATTAACATGTTCATTCTCTCTCTTTCTCTCTCTCTCTCTCTCTCTCTCTTTTACTTTCTCCCTTTCAGTCTTTTTTATTTTATTTATTTTTTTCCAGCTTTAATATCTTAAATTTTTCTTCGATTAAAACATTTTATTAATATTTTTATTTATTTATTTTCTTCTTTTTCTTTTTCTTTTTCTTCTTCTTCGTCTTCTTACCAATAAATCAACAGATAGATAATATATAAAGAAGAAAAAAATATTAATTAAGGAATATTACCAATCAAAAAAAAAAAGAAAGAAAGAAAAGCGACAACGCCAACAAGCATTCCCGAATTTGAAGAGACGGAAATAGAGCTGAGCTGAACTCGCGCTACTGTACGCGATTTGATTAAAATTGGAAAAGAAACAAAAAAGAAAAGAAATAAGTGTTCATCTTTCCATTTGTATCTCTTCTTCTAGGGTATCTTCTTCTTCTTCTTCTTCTTCTTCTTCTTCTTCTTCTTCTTCTTCTTCTTCTTCTTCTTCTTCAATTGAAGGTGAAAAGCTTGTCCAATATCCTACGCACACATACATATATATGCACACACACATTTATATATATACATATATATTTATATATAATCCGGATGTTTACTTTGGGTGATGGTGATCACCAATGATCACTGATGACCGACCTTTGACCTTCAATCATCAGTCTCATCCTCATCGACAGCATAGTCTTAAAAGAAAAGAAGGCGATGTTGATCTAATCATATACTATAACTTGTCTGACCTATCCAAGTTGAATATATATAAATATATATATATATTTCCTCATCTTTTCAACTATTCACATCAAGCATGTATTACTGGACCTTGATGGTCAAATTATTTCTGTAATATTTCTCTTCTCATCATATCTATCTTGTCTATTGGATATATATATAAATATATATATAATTATTTTTCCTTTTTTTTTGTTGTTTGCTGAAGAGAAACAAAATTCATCTAAAATTTGCTTTGCTTAACACATTAAAGTGGTGTGTATGCCTGTCAGTG
The DNA here is from genome assembly GCA_910591665.1 of Ectemnius continuus. Classification (NCBI taxonomy): domain Eukaryota; kingdom Metazoa; phylum Arthropoda; class Insecta; order Hymenoptera; family Crabronidae; genus Ectemnius; species Ectemnius continuus. The sequence goes on from CAJUYD010000250.1 coordinate 2,533, forward strand.
ACAGTGTCCATCACTTTCTTTCTTTAAATCTTTTTCTTACTTCGCCTTCTTCAAACATTCTTTATTTCTTGTTTTATTATTTGTCTTTTTTTTTGCTGCTGTTGTTTCTTTTTTGCTGTTGTTGTTGTTGAAAAATAACAACTTTTCAAGATGGTTCAATCCGTTGCATTCAGGCAGTTTGGTATACTGCTTTGGAAATGTTATCTCATAAGAAAACGACATTATATATGGACCTTCCTTGAGCTGGTTCTACCTGTCTTCATTGCTTCCTTATCGATCATTGCCTATTCGGGCGGGAAGGCAGGCACCACTGTTGAGGATCCTATTAGATATCGACCAGTGCCTGTTGGTAAATCATTAAGATCCTATTATACACTCCTCTATACGCCTGTCAATGATTTCACCCTTAATCTAATGTCACGAATCACCGAAAAGGTCGATTGTAAAGGGGTGGAGAGCTCTGAAGAATTGGATTCTATTATAAGATCAGAGATTCCTTTTACGATATCCGACTCGGTGGAGAAGTTGTTACTTGGTTTACAAGAAAATGAAACTATTGCCGGTGTTATCTTCCATTTGGATGATGAAGAATTTGATGAACGAAAACATTTCAACATTGGCAATGAAACCTATGTTCCACATAATCTAAGATATACGCTCAGGGTTCGTGATTTTGAGCTCCAACAGGACGCCTATCCAAAGAAGCAAGATTTTGGCCCATTCCCAAATGCCGATCATTATATCAAGAAAAATTTTGTTGCTATTCAAAGTTTAGTCAATTTTGCCTACCTTCAAATGTTAAGTGAATATCTTTATCCAACTCCCGAGGAAGTTCCGTTTGCCATTCCAGAACTTCGAGATCTTAGGGCGCAACGTTTTCCATATCCTAAGTACATTAAACATCCTCGTTTCCAAGTGAGCATTATATCTCGTTTTTTCCCGGGTACCGGCAAGTTGAACACACTTCAGCTGACAATGGAATATTGTACCGTACTCGGTTATGTTGTCATGGTCGTTCTTCTGATCAAAGGTAAGAGCTCTAATCAGTTTATTTAATTACAATTAAAGAATACAAAATATTCGATCTGTTTTTGGCTGTGTCTACCATTAGGTATTGTTGATGAGAAGGTGAATCGAGCCCGTGAAATGCTTCGTCTAATGGGCCTAACGGATTGGGTCTACTATAGTAGCTGCTTCACTAACACCTTCATCATTATGGCCACACAGAGTGCCCTCCTAACGCTTATGTTCTGTACTGGATCTGAGGGACAGCTGAAGGGTGCTTCGACAACATTGGTATTCGCCTTGATGATCATCTACTCATCAGCCGCCATTATGTTTGCCATGGCCATTTCGGTCTTCTTCCGTAAGCCAACAAATGCAATGATCATTGGCTTTATTGTTTGGCTATCGGTTCAAGAGGTGCTCGGTATGTTGTTTGAGAAACGAGCCGGTCTCACAGAAACATCTGGTCTGATCCATGTACCCGAATGGTGGCATCTTATTTTTTGTGCCTTGGTTCCCAATTATGCTCTCAAAGTAACCAACGAATTGCTTGTTGAATCGGAAGTATACGCTGCTTATGGTACCTTTGTGAAACAATATTCAATCTATTCGGCACAATGGGGTAACTTGGGCCATGTATTACCACTCTATCGGTATTTGTCCATTCTACGCGTGGCCGGGGCGTTATTATTCTCATGTCTCTTCTATGGTTTTATCGTTTGGTATGTCGATGTATATCGTGTTTACAAACGACAGTCAAATGAACGCTATCAAGGTGGAAGCGATGAAGCCTATGATAATCCTGCTTATGATCAATCTGGCGATGAGGAGAATAGACAAAAGTATTTTGAAACAGAACCAAAGAAGCTACGCGTTGGTATTGCCACCAAGGAGTTGAGAAAGGAGTTTGCTGAGAAGGTTGCTGTACAGAATGTTACATTGAATGTTTACCATGGTCAGATTACTGTACTCTTGGGGCATAATGGAGCCGGTAAGACTACGTTTGCTTCAATGTTGACGGGACTTTATCAACCCACCTGTGGAGAGCTTATAGTTGATGGAATCGATGCTATTAAAAATCCTGAAAGAGCCAGAATGCGCATGGGACTTTGTCCACAATTTGATGTACTCTATGATGAATTGACATGTGAAGAACATCTTCGACTGTTTGCTGTTGTGAAAGGATGCCCACCGAAGAGAGTCTCCTCGGAAGTGACCCATGTTCTCGATCAGCTTGGTCTAAGCTTTAAACGAAGAGTTTTATCCTCAGATCTATCTGGTGGTATGAAACGACGTCTTTCACTTGGAATGGCTATGATCAACAACACTAAGATATTGATTCTCGATGAGCCCACCTCTGGCCTCGATCCTGAGGCTCGTCGTGGTGTATGGGACTTTTTACTATCGATTCGTAAGGATCGATTGATTATGTTATCAACCCATTGGATGGAGGAGGCTGATGTACTTGGTGATAGGATTGCCATCATGTCCAGAGGTAGAGTCATCTGCTGTGGTAGTTCCGTCTTTCTTAAAAGAGTCTACGCTGGGGGCTATCATTTGAGAATCGCCAAATCCGATCAATTCAATACAAAATCATTCTTGAACTTTGTCCAAGAACATCTACCCGAATCAAAATTGGAGAACGAAACAGCCAATGAGATAAAGTTTACGATCACACCGGAAGATACAAGTAAATTGCCTGCCTTCTTCGATAAGCTGGAAGGTGATCGTGTCAAGATTGGTGTCTACTCTTGTGGCGTGAACGTTGCCTCCATGGATGATGTCTTCCTACGTGTTATTGAGCTTGAGAATACTAAGGCCAAATCATTGGAGGCGGTCCAAAAATCGATGCACGCTGATATGACAACATTGGCAGTGGCGCGAACATCACGAGCCAATTCGATTGCTTCCGCCATCTACATGGATAAAGGACAGAATGGACAAGACCGTGAAAATGGTAATCGGCCCGTTATCAATAGTGGCTATCTTGATGTTCAAAATAATAATGTGACCAATGGAGCCAATTATTTCAATTCAATGTTTTTCAACAATAATCTAGGCGAAAAAGTGCTTCCACCACCAATCAAGAAATTACCACCAGGTCGGGCATTCACCATGCTCAAATTAAAGGCATTGTTGGCGAAACGAGCTCATGATATTAAACGAAACACAAGAACTGTTGTGCCCATCCTTGGCATTGCCATTGGCTGTATTTTTGCCATTCTGGGCCTGATTGAGACTACCGTCAACACGACTGATCGTTTACCGAATTGGAGTCTGGATATGAATACTGTCACCGCTGGTTATGGTGTAGAAGATCTTCGTGCAATCTATTTCGATTATGAAAAGAATGTTAACGATTCATTCAGAAGTTTCTATTCACGAGAGGCGGCTACCGAACATTATAGGGTGATCATGTTGGATGATTCCAAACAGATTGCTTCACAATTAGGTGTAAGACCAACGTTCGGCTCAAGGAATCGATTGGCGGTACCATCGAATCAAAGAGCTGCCATTCCACCGCAACCATCGACTGTACCGGCGAGAAATCATAGCCAGGCGAATGATCGCCTTTTGGATATTTCGCTTAAAGATTTGAATTCCTATCGTGAACGTTGGCTGGTGGGCGCCTCAACCGAACTTTATCGCCAGCGTACGCTCTATCTGGCTTGGTACAATGGTGAGGCCCATCATTCATTACCGATCTCGGTGAATCTACTCTATAATGCCCTCCTCAAGAAGCTGGTGGCCAAATCGAATATAACCCATAATTCAGAGGCTAATCTAAGACCGGATAATTTTAGCATAAGCGTCTCGCAGACCACTTTTGAACATTTTAATCCACATTCAGCCTTCTTACCTTTCTTTGGCCGCGTCTACAATGGTATCTTCTTCCCCTTCTCGGTGTCTTTCATTGCCGCCTTCTATGTACTCTTCCCAACACACGAACGTATCTCTAAGGTAAGTTTAGCATTTAAAGTTTAATTTAATCGTTTAGTAAAAAGAAAGAAAGACAAATTAATTGTAATGCTTTGGTTTTTGAATTTAAAGGCTAAATTGCTTCAACTTATGACTGGTCTAAGTGTTCGACTTTATTGGCTTTCCAATTTCATCTTCGACTTTACCATTTATTTTTGCTATTTTGTGGCAATGTTTACCCTTATACTCATCTGGGATCGTGCTTTCGATTATGGACTTTACTTTGCCAATCCACTCTCAACAAGTAAGTGTTTTAATATTTTATTATCGTTGAAAGAATATTATTAAAACACTTCTTTCTTTTTTTTCTTCATTAGTCGCTTTCTTTGCACTATTTATATCATTCGGTTTGGCTGCCATACCATTCGCTTATGTTGCCTCATTAATCTTCCGGAAGCCATCGACCGCCTTTGGTATACTTTGTCTCCTATCGGTGATCACAGGCATTGGAATGGGTGTTATAGCCACTTTTTTCGAGACAATGTTAGAAGAAAAAAGTTCACCGGAAGTACGTGCCTTATTCTACATTGGAATGTGGATCACACGTTTATCACCGGTCGTGTCCTTAATATTAGGCACACAAAAGTTGTTCACCCTAGATAGTACACGATTGATCTGTGCTCAATTTCAGCAATCATTACGTGCCATTCTTTGTGGTATTTATGCCGCCTCCCAACGAACTAATCCCGAATTGGAAGAGTTGAAGATTCTTAAACCCGAACGTTGTTGTGATGGTAAGTTTTTCTATCTTATTCCTTTGTCATCTATTGAGTTTACTAAATCTATTAAATTGTATTATTGCAGAGGTTTGTGGTAATGAATGTATCTTCCAGCATCCATTCTTTTGGTTCAATTGGCTGGGCGTCAATGATGAAATCTTTATGCTCCTTTTCGATGCTGTTCTCTACTGGGCGATATTGGCAATACTCGATAATAAGATACTTCGTGAGTCGATCAATAAGAAATTCCGAAATTTCTATCAAGGTACTCGTGATGTTATGAGATCAAAGAGCTCAAAGTCATTCAAACTGGAACGACTTGGTGGTGCTGGCTTTACCGATAAAGATGTGCTGGAGGAGAGAACTAGAACGGAGAGAATATTGGCCTCGAAGAAGACTGATCAAGAGGCGTTGGTTGTTCATAATTTAACCAAAATCTATCCTAATGGTAATTTTAAGGCTGTTGATCAATTATGCTTTGCCGTTGGGAAGGAACAATTCTTTGGATTGTTGGGTATCAATGGAGCTGGTAAGACCACAACCTTTCGTATGCTTACTGGTGATCTGTCCACTACGAGAGGAAACGCCTTTTCCAGTGGCTTTGATTTAATGGGAACATTGCGCGACTATCAATCACAGATCGGCTACTGTCCACAGTTTGATGCTCTTTTGGATCGTTTGAATTCATTCGAGACGCTTCAATTATATGGCCGACTCCGGGGCATACCCGATCATGCCATTAAGCTCGAGGTAAATAGACTCATCAAGAAAGTAGACCTTCAGGCTCATGCCCAACGGATGTGTCGAAATTATTCGGGTGGTAATAAACGAAAACTATCGTTAGCCGTGGCGTTGATTGGTGGACCACCGGTTGTACTATTGGATGAGCCCACCTCCGGTGTTGATCCGGTGGCACGTCGTAAGATGTGGGTAGCCATCTCGGATATTCAATTTGGTTCGGGTTCATCGATTATACTAAGTTCGCATTCAATGGACGAATGCGAGGCATTGTGTGATCGTATCGCCATCATGGCTGCCGGACACTTTGAGTGCATCGGCTCCACTCAATACCTGCGAACTAAATTTGGTCAAGGGTATTCGCTTATCATAAAGCTCAATCCCGACATTGTGGCTGAGAATGAATGCTACCTGGACGAGGTGCAACAATCGATTGAACAACGCCTGCCCAGTGCCATGTTACGCGACATTCATCAGACGCTTTTATTCTATCACATTCCACCCGAATCCGATGTCACCTGGGCCTCACTCTTTTCCGTAATGGAGGAGGCAAAATCGAATCTTCAGCTGGAAGATTACCAAGTAGGCGATACGACACTTGAACAGATTTTCCTCTCCTTCGCTAAGAAGAAACCAACCGAGCGGCCAAAGCGAATGTCATTGTCAGACATCGCCGAGATCGTTTAATTTTGCTCATTCTTCTTTCTCTTATTACTACGACTTTCTTTTCTTCTTCTTCTTCTTCTAAATGAATCGCTAAGTATTATCTTCTTTTTTTTTTCCTTCAAACTATTTTTTTTTTAAAGAAAGCATTAACTTTTATTTGACTCATTCTATCTAAGTCCCTTTTTTCATTTCCTCTTAAAATGTGGAAATTTTCGGAACTTGTCATTATCTCTTAATTATCTTCTCTTTCTCTTCGTCAGTAAGTCATAAAGAATAGTGCAAATTTTCATCACATCTTCTCTTTCTCCTTCTCTTTTATCTTTCTTCAATTTTTTGTTTGTTTGTTTTGTTTTGACCCAATCCATTCTCTGCTTTTCAATCTTTCTTCCACTTCAACTTCTTTCCCTCTTCTCACCCCTTCCCTTCCTCCCCCCGCCCCCCACGCAGAATCATTTCAAATTGTCAGCAATGTTTTGTTGTTTGTTTATTTGTTGTTATTGTTGTTGTTTCCATTGGATTGGATTCAATCACTTTTTCCTTTATACCCGTTGAATAGAAAGCATAATGTCTTTCTTCTTCTTCTTCTTCAAATTATTATAATTATCTTGAGATTTGCTTATTCTTATAACTTTTTGTAGCCTTTTTTTTAAATTTAAAATTATTTCTTTCCTTTTTTTTCAAATTTCTTTATCTTCTCTTTTTTTTAAAAATATAAGTAAATAATCTTCATCCTCATCACCACCACCATCTCCTCACCCTCCCTTTTGGATGCACATCCTCCTCACACATCAACATTCACTGACTCCTTTTTTGTAAATTGTTCATTTTTCATATAAATAGTGTTATTTCCTTCTCACTCTTTTCAATAGTTTTTATTTGACACAAAAAAAAATATATATATAAAAAAATATATATATATATAAATATAAATATAAATATATATATATAAATATAAAATTTGTAATCGATTGTTATCCTTATGATCCATCCAAAACAATCATCAACGTCTTCGTTTATAATAATATTGGTATGCACCACCATAACCATGGCCCGAGGATTGTTGCCCACCATCGATAGGAAGTGGTAGGAAGGATATTATGTGATTGATTACATTGCTCAATGTTTCACGAATTCTTTTTGGAACATAAGTGGTGGAAAGAGAGAGAGAGAGAGGGAAAGAGATTGAAAAATGTAAGATAATTTTAAAATTTATTTCATGTTAATTAATTAATTAGGCGAAAAAAAGAAGTGATTGATGAAAGAAGGGTTAAATTTACAACAAAAAAAAAGAAAATCAAACAGGTTAAATATCGTTAGTTAGTTTAGGAGGGAAAAGAAGATTGTTTGCCTTCTTCATTTGCTTCAAATGTTGTGAGAGAAAATAAGAGAAAAAAAAGAAGGAAGAAAAAAAAAGAAAAAGTATATAAAAAAGGAGAAGAAGAAGTTAGAAATAGAGAAAAAAATAGAGTAGAGAAGCCATAAAAGTGAATGAGATTATTAAGCATCGCCATCATCATCGATGTCATCATACCCGCCAATATCGTCTTGCATCATCATGTAGCCACCTCCTCCACCAGGAAATCCACCACTACCACCGCCACCAAAGACATTGTTATAGCCACCATAATTACCATAAGCATCGTTCTCTCTACGGAACAAGGTGATAATCAAATGAATTAGAAATATAATCATTAAGGTATTCTTATCTTCTCCCTTCGGCTCCTTCCTCTCTCTCTCTCTCTCTCTCTCTCTCTCTCTCTCTCTCTTCAACTCATCCGACTCACTTTTGAATGATGAATATTTTGGGCGACATCAATAGATAAGGTAATAGTTTACCAAGCTTCTTCACCTTGAACAACTTTTTTAACTTTTTCAAACCTTTGGCATCAACACCTTTATGAGTAGATTGTATTAATAACAATAATAAAGTGATTGTTAATAAGAATAGAAAACTATAACCGATTAATGTACTACGGCGAGGTAATCGAAACATCCTTGGCATGCCTTTGCCACAAGAAAGAAAGAAACAAAACAAAAAAAAGATAATTGAAGAAGAAAAAAAAGAAAACAAAAGATGATTTTATTGGTTGGTGTTGAACAATTTAAAAGGAGAAGATAGATAGATTGATTGATAGATTGTTTGATTTAGTTGATAAATTACAATTAGATTAATGAAAGAAAGAAAGAAACATCAAATAATAAGATCGAACATGTTTGAAGTGAAGATAACAATCCAACGAGACAAACAAAAAAAAGTATAGTCTTTTCTTTCTTTATGATAAATACAATTAGTTCATTACAAAATTATGCCAATATTGATTGTGAATCATCTTCTTTTTATATTGACAATTCTTGGAAGAGAAGCAAAAAGAAAAGGAGAGAGAGAGAGAAAAAAAAAGGAGAGAGAGAGAGAAAAAAAAAAGGAGAGAGAGAGAGAGAGAGAGAGAATGAGTATGTAGAAAATTGACGTTATGATTAAAAAGGAACAGGAAAGGATTGTTTAGGTCACTGGTTGATTAACTGGTCGTCTGGGGTGAAGATAGCATAAAATGACCTGTATTGATTGGATCCAAGTGGATCGTTATAAAGAAAGTGAATGATACTTTCAATCTATTCATTTTAGTTCATTCACTTAATTTTTTTTTCTATAACTTTGTCTTTTGTTTTTTTGTTTAATCGCAGCAACATCATCATCATCATCATCACCGTCACCATCAAACCATCATCATCATCATCATCAACAAAATTTTTTAATTTTTTACCAATGACAAATCATAAGACCGGATATTATATCATTATGTAGATATATATTTTTTTTTCAACAAGGAAAAGAAAATAAAAATATCAAAAATATAAATTTTATGGTTGAACAATAGTTGCCTACTCATCCTATGTATATATATTTATATATCCATTATCGTTAACTTGGAATTTAGGTGAATATTGTTCTCAAATGTCCACCCGTCTGACGATTGAGACGAATGATGATGAATCAATCGATTGTGAATCAATCGATGTGTGTGTGTGTGTGTGTATGTGTAGATTGGCATTAAGTTTTTCATTTAGATTGAAGACAAAATATGTGTTTAGCATTTGGATTCAAACACTTTTAATGAAAAATATATAAAATTATTAGATTGTAAAGTAATAATAATAATGGAAATTATTATCATCAAAAAAAATTAAACTTTCTTTTTTGGCCACCAGATGTCCGTCCATGACGTTACTTGTTTATTTCTCAATCTTTGGTTGTTTCGTTTGGATGTTACGTGTGTGTGCGTGCTTTTTTGTTTAATATCTTTTCAATGGTTGTTATCAATTGTAATCATCTCAGATGAGAACTGGTTTACAGGTGGGATACCTTGAATGTACTTTCCTTTCCATTAGGATGATGATTAGTTTTTTTTCACATCCTATTCATTCTATTTAGTAATTCAATCATTACAATTATATATATTGCCAATGTCTAATAAATTTATATTCAATTATGATGATGGAGATTGGATTCCAAATATCGATAATAATAATTCCAAATTTGATCATCTATTGAAACGAACATGGAAGGCGGCATTGGATGATAAATTGATGAGATATCAGATTGGTTATAGAACGTTACCTTATAAGGTGATAAGTGAGAAACCATTTTCTTTAATTGCTGCCTACATTCCTGGCCGGGCGCCCGGTGTACGCCGAACACCACAATGTATGACCTCCCTTCAGATGCCTTTCAATCATGAACAATTCAATTTCACCAAGATTGATCCAAATGAGGAATTGTTTCGTATGGAATATTGTTCAAAGGATGGTGTTGTTTCTATTGCCTCAGTAATCGTTAATAAAAGTCCTGTTGAGTATTGTTCATCGCTTTTGGTGCCATCGTTATCAAAATGTTCACCACAGGTTTGATTTTTGTTTGCTTGTTTTTTTTCTTGATGTTGGATATGATAAAACAAAACAATTGGTCATTTCTAACGAATATCTTTGATTATTGTCGATTAGGTTTTAACAGCCGAATCACTTCGTTTCGCTATACAAACGGTAGCGCTCAGTGGTCAACGTTCTTTACGTCTTGGCTTTAACTCCCTTGGTTCAATGGCTTCAGTAAATCATCTACATTGGCATATATATTATTTCGATTATCATCTTACCATTGAGACATTATCGATAAAGGATGGTTTCCTCGATGGTTGGCCAATACCAACTTTAGCTTTTGATATAAAACAATTCAATGAGAATGAATTCAACAGAGTGGTGAACAAAATAATGACGATAATAGACTTTTGTTTAAATGAAGAACAGATTGCCCATAATCTATTTGTTACACGGACAGATGATGATTATGTTCGAGTATTAATTTGGCTGTTGGAACCAATTTTTGGTGTTAAGAATGGTCTAACGCTTAATTCAGCCATCTGTGAATTAAGCGGTTATTTCATTTGCAGTTCGGAGACGATGTTCAATGAAATCGATGAAGCAGCCTGCCTAGCGAAGTTAACAGAAAGGAAATCTTACCATGATAAGGTTCGACACCTTCTTTAGCTTTCCATCGGGTGCGATTGATTGTTTTGTGTTTGAGATTCATTAAAACACATATCAAATTATAATGTTATTTAATTATAAAATTTTGAAAAAAGAAAATACATTTTGTGATATCAAATCCGATTAGGTGGTGCACCCTATGAGAAAGGATAAAATTGTCATTTTCTTTTTTGAATTCTTTTCAAAATGTTTAAAAGGACTGTTTTATTAAAATATAGAATGTAATGAAATATTTTACAAAGATAATAAAAATTGATTATGTACAACAAAAAAAAATTTGGACAACAATGGCCAAGAAGGAGAGAAAGAGAGAGAGAGAGAAAGAACGAATCATTTTGGCATTTTGATGATAAATACGACACATTTCATTGGATAAAGATAATTAATAACATTTTGTATGTAGGTAGAGACTGTTCAAGGCATATGCAAATCTTATCGTTGAGCTTTTTTCCCAACCAAATCGAGCTTTTCAATTTGTCCGATTCGTCAGAATTTTCAAACGAAGTCTATGAATTTTGAAAAAAAAATCCCGGCTGTTGGAAGTCGAGATGGTAGGCCGAAGGATCAATCAAGTACATCTCTTTCTATAGACAGTGGACTTACTTCCGGTTCGTCGTGTATTTCGATCAAGAATTTTCTGACATTCCTTTAGCTTTTTCAAGTACTCTGATTTTTTCCCTCGGATCAATATAAACTCATCTTCTGCTTGGAACTTATTCTTATTCTTGACTGCCAATACTCAACTGGTGTTCCCGAGGATTTGTAATAATAATATATTATCATATTGATGGCTGATCATAGTTTAATATTCAAGATTGAATATATTGCAAAATAATAATCAAATTTATTTATCGGATGGAACGATCAATGTCTCTTCGGGTGATTTAATATCTTCCATGAAACGTCTAGGCAGATAAATACAATTAGATGATGATAATAATAATAATCATGATAAAAAATAATTTACCTTAATTTATCGATTGTTTCTTTATGTTTCTCTTTACGACGGCAATATTTCTCTTCAAGCTCTTCATATGCCTGTAAACTTTGATCAAGCCTCTCTTCAAGGCATTTCACTTTTTCATTCAATTCATCGATCAGCTGCCTTTCAACCAGAATGGTATTCATACCATTGTTATTTAAATTATTATTACTTTTATTATTATTATTATTATTGTTGTTGTTGTTGTTGTTGTTGTTGGCGTTCTTCAATTGACGATATTTTTCTTCAAGCACAAATATCTGCCTTTCCAATTGTTCATTCTGATTCTCCGATTCCGAAAGCTGAAAAAAATGTAAATGAATATAATTAGATTTTAAAATTGGTTAGAATATTTTAAATCCAAGAAGGTGAACGCCCTACTTTGAATGCAAAATTTTCATTCTCAATCTCGATGCATCGATTCAATTTTTCCAGGACAAAATTCTTCTCTTGAACATTATCCAATTGCACCAATGCCTTAGCATAAGTTTCATTCAATGCTAACAATTCTTTAGACAATTGTTCACAATGTTCACAAAGGCTATCGTTTTGTTTATTATTCCTTCGATCCATTTCTATCGTATGATTCTTTTTACTTGAAATATTGGCTAAATTTGAACGAAAATTATTCGATGATGATGATCGTGGGAATTTGTTAATGTTGATATTATCATTATTATTATCACAGCTGAATGGAGTATCGTAGAGTGTTGAATTACCTGATGAGCTTAATGAATAAGTTGAGATTGAATTGACTAGTCGATTACGAGATTCATTCATATAACTACCATCAAGGGCCAATTGATTATTATCGATTGCCTGGGAGGATGTTGTTATCGTTTTCATTGATTGTTTATTCCTTTCTTTTTTAGGCCTAATACCTTGCAATAGATCAGCCCCATTGAGGCATTTACGAAATTCTTCATCAGAATCATCAGCACCCGATTCATCATCATCATCATCATCATTATTATCACCGTCATTATCCTCATCATCATCATTGAAGCTTATCGATTGTTGTTGAGTCTCCTTGATTAAATTCTTATTCTTATCGAATGTGATTGTATTCTGTATGGAATGGGAAGATGTCTCCAATAGTTTGCTTGAACGTTGCTTCATTATCGGCTGAAGCTGTTGTCGTTTTAATGTTTTGTTTTCTTCTTCAAGTACAAGAAGGCGTTGGGTGGAGAGCTTCCAAATCTGTTCAATATAATCCTCCACTTGCTATTTGCCAAGATGGGAGGGGAGGGGGGAGAGAGGAGAGGAGAGGAAAGAGAAAGAAATAAAATAATCATTAAACATTGAGAGAATGTTAAAAGAAAGTCATGTAAAAAGTATAATTTGAAATAAGAACATAAAAGAAAAATTAAATAAATAGAAAAAGGCTAAAACAATCATAATATTGGGACAAGGTGGAAGACTAATCGATAAATAAATACTAATCAAACACAAATTATCTTTATTAATTATTGATCACTTGTAGAATGGATTGGAAAATTGTAATTAAACAAACGCTGGACAAGAACATGAAACAAAGAGAGAGAGAGAGAGACTTTTACCTGAAGGTCCTCCTCATGTTGCTTTTTCATCTTCTCAATCTGATGCCTAAGCGATAAGCAATTGATGTCGGCGTCCACCAGCCAACGCCATACGAAAGGTAACTTTTGAGCATCAGATAATTTTCTTGCATCAAGCCCTTCAGCTCGAAAGCGTTCAGCCATTGCTAAGCGCTCATCATCTGTGGTCTTACAGAAAATTTTGGAAAACGAATAAAATCGATTAAATTTCTCATTATTATTAATAATAATATTATTATTATTATTATAAATTAATTATGATAAAGAAAGATTATTTACTCGATTAATAAAACGAAATGGTGAACGAGGAAAGTTTCGATGTATATTATCACGGATGGCTTGAGAAGCGGTTGATGATAAACGTCCAATGGACGATGCCGATCGATTCGATTGGCTTGATGGCTTAATCTCCATCATCATTTATCTAATTTTGATCATAAACGATAATGTATCTATGACATGATGATAATGGTGATGGTGGTGAGGATGATGATGTGGTTGATGGCACATGAAGGGAGGGAGGACAGAGGCAAGTTAACTGAAGAAAATTAACTTTGTCTTTTTTTTAAAGGAAGTGAAAGATTTAATGACGAAGAATGTTCTGCTATGTACACACACACACACATATACCCAAATATTCAGACAAGAGCTTTGGAACAATTGATGATGCCGACGATGATGATGATTATGATGAGGATGATGATGATGAACAAATTGAATTTATTGAAATGAATAAGTGTTCTTCAATCAAATCTAAGGAAGAGAGAGAGAGAGAGAAAGCCGAAACAGTTAGGGACTCATTCATATGGAAAATGGTAAACGATGGTATGGCAAAAGAATATATTAAAATATTAATGATATCTCAACAGATAACTATGAAAATGAAAGCTTCAAGATGTTGGAAGTGAAGAAAAAAAATGAGATTATTACTATTATTATTATTATTATTATTATCGTTAACGTAAAAAGAATGAAGGATGCTTTCTGATTAATTCGATTTGGTTTGATTGAGCCGAATGAAAGATGAGAAGAAGGACAGAGCTAGGAAAGTGAACAAAGAATGTACAAACACACACACACACACACAATCGAGACCTCAATTTCACTAGCCACTAGATTGATTCAATTACTGTTCGAGTTAAAGATAAAAAAAAATAACAGAAGAAGATGAAAAAGAAGAAGAAGACGACGATGATGATGATGATGATGATAAAAAAAATACAATCATTCGGCCAACAACTAAACTGTGACTCGGGTCATTCGTTTTGTCTTCAGCTATTTGATCGGCGACGATGAAGCAACAAACTATTACTTTTGAGAGGACTTGTTTGTTTTTATTATTTACCGCATACACTTTCAAGTGTAACTTACACACCAACACTGACAGTGCTAAGACATGTGACGCAATTAAAACAAAAATACTCGAAGAAAGAGGCAAAGCAAAGAGAGAGAGGAGACAGCTAAAGCAATCATTACAGACACAGAGAGAGAGAGAGAGAGAGAGTAA
>CAJUYD010000251.1:0-17183 GCA_910591665.1 Ectemnius continuus
CAAACACTTGGACAAGTTTGTAACACAGATGATAACAGAATTGGAGGAGGACAATCGTAAGAAGCTAGCCACAGTGCTAGCCTCGCTCGATCAATTAAGACGAGCAACCGCTGAGTCGAATACTAAATGTACTAAAATGACTGAGATATTAACATTATTCGATGATCGTTTGGCTAGACTGGAAGAAACGGTTCAACCCGTCTATAAGGAGACCGGTAATCTTCAAGGCAAACAGGAGGCATCGAATGAAGCATTGGCCAAGTTGGACTATGTTATACGCTTCTATAAAGTGGCTGGTGAGGTGGAACTATTCATTCAACAAGGTCTAACCCCTGGCGCCTTTGATGCTTATCTAACCGCCCTGGATGAACTTGCAAGGGCGCATGATTATTTTATAAAGAATAACCCACAGTCACCAGAGCTGTTGAATGTTCATAGTTTACTTGAACGAGGTGGGAACAATGTGGAGAAAGAATTTCGTCAACTACTACAACAGAATTGTAATCCAATTCCAGTGGTGTCCATCTTGGATTTGATTGGACAGCAACCATCCTCGTCATCATCTAACAATGACAAGACATCGAAAGACACTGAAAAAGAAAACAAAGGTGGAGGAGGAGGAGGAGGCGAAGATTCAGTTAAAAAGGCTGAACCAAAGTTTTCCAATATTGAGGAGATTACATTGCCTGAGAAACGTCGCCAACAACTAAGTTCGAACTAAGTTTCTTTTGTTATCGTATTACTTCTCTATAACCACAACTCTAATTCTTTTTAGGAACTCTGTCGGCCTGGCTGAAGAAGAATCGTCCCAAAGATTTTGTCACCGTTTACGCCATGATGCGCTCAGAAGTGTTAATAAAATCGCTCAACAATCTTTGGCAATATCTTCGTTCGGCCTCTTTGTCGAATGTGCTCTCCTCGAACACTAACCTTGGTTCAATAATCGCTCCTTTAGTAGGTGGACAGGAACGATTGCAGATAACCAAGTTAGATACACCTAATCAAATTAAGCGACCTTCAAAGTTATCGACGATCGAAACGGCTAGCACAGGAGTTGGCCCTTCGGGTCTCATTCGAAAGTTACCAAATTTTGGTGGTGTAGTACGAACGAGTACCTCAATGGCAGATCTTAAGGAGGCGATGGCTAGTGAGGTGGTGACTGATCGAGAAATCGTCACCTACATCATTGCCGTTACAGGATTGTTCAAGCTAATGCAACTGGAGTATCACTTCATTGGACAATCAATGGAAAGTGATCGTTTCCGGGAGTCGGTCTTTAGCCGTGTGGTGGGTAAATCATTGGATAGAATCCGAACGGAAGGTGAATCACTTTGTGCTCGAGTGAAACGTTGCGTTCAGGCGAAAGACTTTAGCTCGGTTCTCTGCCTTTTACCTGTCTATCGCTATCATACGCACATGCGACATAGCTTTGATATGTTGCTGGATGGATGCGACGAAGACGTCCAAAAGCGGCTGCATACTTTGGGCGTAACATTGCAGACGACGATCTCGAAAGCGTTAGAGGAGTTCATTGAATATATTAAATCGGATGGTGCTCATAGTAGCCGGGTGCCAAAGGATGGCACCGTACATGAGTTAACCAGCAATGTGATGCTCTTTTTAATCAATCTTCAGAACTATATGGATATTCTATCGCGAGTGATAACATCACCAGATCCACGATTATTAGAAGATAAGGCAAGACTTGGATGGGATAAGAATCGTTTGACGTTTTCCCAATATATCTTTCGAATATTATCGGCCCTTGGATTGGTGTTGATGAAAAAGTCCGAGGCCTATAACTCGGATTCAACACTGCAAGCTTTGTTTCGAGTGAACAATATTCATTATATCGTCAAGACGTTGCACAAAGCAAAGATGATGGACATTGTTAAAATGGTAAACGAGGAGGTCGAGGCACATTATATGGATCGAATCGCTGTCTATAAGGACAATTATTTCAAAGTTTGGAATCGCCTCTTGGCATTACTTTATGAAGGACGTGATGCTAACGGGGCTATAAGTCAACAGAAAACGATCATGTCACCACAATATCAACATCAAGCTTTACCGACCTCATTTTCGGGTTATAGTCTAAGTTCGACTGAAAAGAATGAGTTCAAGCTTAAAGATAAACAACGCCAGGCGATTAAGGAAAAATTCTCCTCGTTCAACAAAGAGTTTGAATCGATCTGTACGGCACAAAAATCGTACGCCGTGCCCGATGTTGATCTACGCCAAGAGTTGACCCGAGGGAATAAAGAATTGATTGTAGAACCATATTGTTTATTCTACAATAAGTATGTTCAATTGAATTTTACGAAAAATGTACACAAATATATCCGATATACGCCCGAACATGTGGCGCAGATGATACAGATGTTTTTCGATCAGGCTGCATGACACACACACATAAGAAACCTTATCTGTTATTAATGTTTGTTGTTGCCAATCAATCTATTTATCTAATCTTTTCATAATTAAACTTCCCCCCTTCCCAAAAACAAACCAAAAGAATATGAAAATGGACAAAGGAATGTGTTGTTTAGTAAGATAGAAAAAGAGGGCGCCAAGTCTAGTTAAGGCAAGAAATCAAAGAAGAATGGAGAATATATAGATGGCAAACGAGAGAAGAATATTAATGAAACGATAGAAAGAGAGAGAGAGAGAGAGAGAGAGAGAGAGAGAGAGAGAGAGAGAAATGGGTGGAGTAATGAATTCAAGGGGAAAGGTAAAGGCAGGCGAAATTCTCGGAATCGTTCAAGGCTGGACATTTACAAAGAAAGGTAGTTACCGACCGACCGACATAGACACAGTGACTGCCTCTGCCTGCCTGCCCGACTGGCTGACAGGCATAGACAGACAAGAAGATTTAACGATTTAGGAAATTTTCAACAAGAAGAAGAAGAAAAAAAAGAAGATGTACTTGAATGGAAGGCGGAGAGAGTGGAATGACATTGACATTGAAACAATAATTCACCAAAAAGGATATTATTATAAAGAAAAAGAAACAAAAAGTATTTTCATTGATAAAAGATCGCTCCCATCATATGACAATAAAAAGGAATAACGTGCGAAAATAATGGATTGCAGACGTAAATCGATCTGATAAAATATCATATCGATTAAATTGTTTGGCATTCTCCTTTCAAGACAATGTAGTAGTAGTAGTAGTAGTAGTAGCAGTTAGTAGCTTTTTCAAATGAACTTGAGTTAGGGCTCGTTTAAGATTTGTTTAGATATATAGTAAAATGAATGTGTTACAATCTATAACGATATGATGATAGAATATAAGAAGCATTCCAACCAAAATACAGAACTAAATCAAAGATTCAATTTGGTCTCGACGACATAATTCCAAAGAATTAAAAACAAAAAAATATATATTTATATATATAATCAACCAGGTTTTATAATCAAATATGATCTCAATTCTTTATTCTTTGGAAAGATAGAAGGGGAAAGCAGAATTTTCTATTTCTATCAAATCTTTCTTAATTACGACTGAAACGCGTATTAATAATGATAATTTGCTATATCCAATTTAATTGCCATCGCAATCGTTTTGCCTCTTTACCATTTTGGAGAACTCTCAATTTTGGAACATAAACACACACACACACACACATTCAAAGCTCAATTGCCTTGTTAAGCTAAATATCAGGCCATAATCTACCTCCTCCTTTCATTGTCAAGTTTTGATTAGCTCGTTTCTTTTTTAACTTTTTCTTCGCACACACTTTATGATTGGTTACCATGGGAGCTCTAGTGGTTAACATTGGTAGCATTTAATGGCATTTCCCTCGTAATAAATGTCATACCAATCGGCACACACAACAATACCACACCATCGAGACATACCTCGACACATTTTGAGGCTGGTAAAAAGTTTTTCTTCCACCTCCTTCTCTTGTACGCTTCTTACAAATACTCCCAACAATCATTATCCTTTACAAATGAAAACATTCTACCATATTATCGAAGGCATACCATACATAAATGAATAAAGTCTCTGGGACAATGGTCCCTTTTTCTTTATTTCATTTTCTCGTACGATATTTATGAGCCTACCAACATTTTGGAATTCTGAAACTTAGAAAACCAACAAACAAACTAACAAAAAAAGGTAGAACGTTTGAATTAATTTTTCGCCTTTTGAATGTTTTCCGTTCGCTGAAGACGAAGGACATCTTCGTCAGGATTCATTTCAAAGGAGAAGGTAGAGAGAGAGAGAGAGAGAGAGAGAGAGAGAGAGAGAGAGAGAGAGAGAGAGAGAGAGGAATTGTAGATAGTGGCAGCTTAAAAGAAAAAAAACAGGATAGTCAAGAACTAGCTGAACATGGTGGACAGTAGAAACAAAGAAGGCGGAGGGGGCGAGGGGGACGTCTAACTCGTTGTGGCCGTCGTATCTTTGCCGACCGAGATACAGCTGAAACAACAGCTCATACAAACACACACACACACAACAGGCAAAGAAATATCTTCTCGTATCGTGGTAGTGGCACACAATATCGACTTCCCTTTCCACTTGCGCGGCCACCCCTTGACTTTATCGTCATCTCCTCTTTTTCTTTTATTTGTATATTAGTTTCTCTCCCTCTCCTCTCGTTAGCATCCAATGAAGCGCGTCAAGCCATGCCAAAAGTGTATGTATTTCTTCATACAAAAAACTGAGGCAAAGTAGTCTCTCTTTCTCTCTCTCTCTCTACAGGTAACATTAGCGTGTGTTTCACTATATTACTCCACAAAACCAGTCTTTTACTTGTTGTCTCTCCCAAGTTTGTTTTCTGAAGACAAACAACATAGTGGATGGTAATCGACGTTGTTTGGTGAATGGATAATGAATTCATTAAAGGCAGTAGTAGTCGAAACTTAAGCAAGTGCGCAATCAGGTTGGTTGGGGTGCTGCGCTCTTGTTCCAAGAGAGAGAAAGAGAGAGAGAGAGAGAGAGAGTACCCTCTCCAACGTTTAACAACAACAGTAACAAAAACATCAGCAACATTTAAAGTGTTCCACCAAGTACTTCTTCATCAATCATTATCATTCAAAATCACCTGCCTTGTTTCATTTCAACTCAGGGAGGAGTGAAGGAAGCACACACTCAAACACAAAGCACACACACTCATCTGCTCACATTGACAACGGATACATTGTGATTTGGTTTCAAGAAGGCCGAAACACCCAACTGTTCATCCCATTTCAATTTGATTATTTTTTCTCATCTCTCTCTCTATTTGAATCGTTTTGTTTTACACTTTTAGTGGCATTTTCATTTCTACCGTTAGCATATTTAAACATTTCGACCGTTTCTGTGATTCTCTAGAATTCTTCCTCTTTCTCTCTCTGCCTTATCTTTTTTTTCTTTCTTTAAATCAGAATTAAGCGTGTGTGAATTATACTCTCTTCTTCCCTTCATTCTCTCTCTCTCTCTTTCTCTCTCGCTCTCTCTCTCTCTCTCTCTCTCTCTCTCTCTCTTTCAAGATATTTCAAGCCTTTTATTTTGTTCACTGGCATTTTCACTGGCATTTTCTTTTTGCTTTGTTATCAACGCTTTAACGGTTCAAGTAAAATAAATAACAAGACCGGAGACTGCTCCATGTTGTTGTTACCATTTGGATCCATGAAACTGTGAAACTACCGGTACCTCGACATATACGCATATATCCTATCTCTTTCCAGTCTACACTCCTCCAGCCGGGGCCACTCACATTCGCAGATACAAACGAATCCATGAATCGAATAGCTGTTGTGAGCTGATCGTCAAGAAAGAATACACAAACACACACACACGCACACACACACATGCCCGAAAATCAAGTTTTCATTGTAAGCAGCTAAATACTCCATTTTCACCATAATCAAAGCAATGAGGTAAGTTTTTCATGTGTATTATTGATTGAAAATTAGCTTAAATGAATCCTCGAGATTGTGATTCGTTCCTTTCTCACCTTCTTCATATATCTTTTTTACTAATCAAATGATCATTTTGGTGATTTTTGTTCAAACTGCCGACATCTTTTTAAAAGTTGGTCCTTGTTAGCCTCTCATCATCAATAATATCACGTATCCTTTATAAAATCTGGTCTCCATCTTTGTCTCTGTCTTTCCCAATTTATTAGACAATTCAAATGTGTACAACTTAACAAATGAATAACCATTAGCTCATTTGTGTTCAAATGAAAAAAAAACATAATAACCACCAACGCAAAAATGTTATAATTTAGGAGTTCCCCTTTAAAAAAAAGCATGAGACTCAAAGAGGAAAAGACACAAACAAGTTATCCTAAATATTTATGTGATTGCTCATCTTCTTTCACTCTCTAACATGTTTGTCTCATTTCTATAAAAAATTTTCTTTAATAAAGTAAGTTATCTCTCTCTCTCTCTCTTTTTTTTCTCTATCCTTAGATGATGCCAAGCGCGTCAGACCAGACTCTTTGTATCACTTGCTCCCCCCCCCCAAATCATCCAACTAATCAGTCAGCTAATTAATGCTGTCAAGACAATAAAAACAGTTAAACAAAATAAAAAGTCTCAAATGAAGAGCATAGCCCAATACCTTAAATTGTAAAATTAGAAAGCATTTAATTGAGTGTCTACTCTCAGATAGAAGCGCACTGTTCTGCCATTATCATTGAGTCAATTCTATTTCACTAATATTAATTAGTCTATTGGGATCAAGAAGTTTGTGAATATAAAAAGAAGAAGAAGAAGGAAAAAAAAAGATAAACAGTTCGCTTTCACCTCATGTGTTTTAGATATGACCCGACCGAATTATTAGAAGCAATTGAAGACGAGAGAACAGCATAATTACGACACCGACATGCAATCGGCTAAAGCCTATGGTGATATACAACACACCACAGGACAAGCTAAGGTACTCTCCTTGTGTCTGTTTGTGTGCGTGTGTGTGTTTGTGTGTGTGTGCCTAACAAATCAATTGAAAGATTAAGTGAATGGAATGAAAGATAGGAAGACAAGTGTGAAGAATGGAATGTGCGCGCTAGTGGGAAAAGAGAGAGAGAGAGAGAGAGAGAGGGAACAGAACTTGTTCTACCCTTTGCAGGTAAATGGAAGAAGAAAAAAAAGAAGAAGAAGAAGAAGAAAAAGAAGAAGAAGGTATTCTTTTTTTTCAATTACAAAATTTTCATGCGTGCGCAACCTTGCTTTCTTTTGTTCACGTTTCGTCTTCCCTACATTTTATCTACACATTTTTCCCTAGGGTCTCACACTTCCCTTGCTGAGAATAAGCTTACTAATGTGAAAAACGAACAACACAAAAAAAACGACAAGAAGAAAGTGTATGAAAATAGACAATGTCTTTGACTGAAAGAATGAGCTTACCAAAGAACTGGTGAGGAAGGAGAAGACAAACACAAAGTGACAGAGTATGAGACAAAGAATAAGATAATGTATGTGTGTGTGTGTGTGTGGTTTGTACCCAGACAATCAATAATTTACCCGAGCACCAAGTGAAAGGAAAGCTGATTAACAGATATTGTAGCTTCATAAAGGTGTCACCCAAACAATTGTGACATCTCTTATGATTATAATTAATTAATAAATTGTTTTACTCAACAGATTATCAAGAAGAAGCCCATTTCCCCCCTTCTCTCTCATACATTGAATCAAGCGATTTGTAGATTAAAAGTATTGAAAACGATCAAACATTAAAAATTGAACCATACATCAGTGATCAGCTTTTTGTTTTCATTATTTCTCATTGGCTAATACTGATATCTATTCAGTATTCAGCTTGGAAAGCGGCATCAACTAAGAAATGTTTTCCTCTGTCAACAATTCAGGCGGTGGTGGTGGAAAGGTGAACTCGGTATTACCTGAAGGCCTTGTCCAAGGTACATTCCGCCTTCTCCGATCTCCTCTCTTTAACCGAGCCAATCCACCAAGCCAACCCCCTCCTTCTCCTGTTGTGGTCGAACCGATTCCAACCATCTACGGTGAAGTTCTACACACTGCCATCGAATTGGAGAAGCATCAAAATTCAATCAACAACACTTTCGAGCAAAATTTAACTACTTCATCAGAAGCTAAAGCAACAGTACTACAAATCGATTCACCTGAGCCAGAATCGACAGAGGTATCCGAAATACCAGAAGTAGAGAATTCTGTGGACTTCGATCGAGAACCAAAGCAAACATTTGTTCGATTTCATCTTCGACGGTCTTTTTCACTCAACAACATTCAGGATTTGCCCATTCTTCATGGCGAGACATTAGGTCATCATCAACAAACGGATCATCAGACAAACCATCTTCATTGCCAAAATGGTCATCCAAGCCACTGTCCAATGTCGGGCATTCCATTAGATCGTTATTCGTTTGATCAAGGTCAACTTACAAGAGTCAACGGTGGTGCTAATGGCATTAATGGTGGAGTATACATGTCACCGAAACTTTCTAAAAGCTGGTTCGGTGGTGTTTTTGAATGCTTTCGCCCAGTGATGGCAATGATTGGACCGAAAGGATTCAAAGAAGGAAAATTAAACGCTTGGGAAATTCCATTTCAAGCGTTACAGAACCTCAAATTCCTTGGCAGTGGCGCACAAGGAGCTGTCTATGTTGGTAAGTGAAACTATCTTCGATAATCTATTTCAACAACTTTTAATCCATTTTAATCGATTGAAAAAGCTAATCTCAACAACCAGGAAGTGGCAGTGAAGAAAATGCGCGAAAAATGCGAAGCTGAAATTCGTAACTTACGCAAACTCAATCATCGTAACATTGTCGCCTTCAAAGGGGTGGCAGCTACCGAAAATGCTTTCTGTATTGTGATGGAATTTTGTCCCAATGGACAACTTTGTGAATATTTAAAACACTGTGAGGCGTTGCCACCTGCTCAGGTTGTTGATTGGTCAAAGCAGATTGCTTCGGGTATGAACTATTTACATCAGCATAAGATTATTCATCGTGATCTGAAGTCACCGAATGTATTGATTTCGGCTAATAATGTATTGAAGATTAGTGATTTTGGTACGAGTCGACAACTAAACGATGACCGATCGACAAAAATGTCGTTTGCTGGCACCGTAGCCTGGATGGCACCAGAAGTTATTAGGAATGAGCCTTGTTCAGAGAAGGTGGATGTTTGGTAAGTTGAAGACAAACAAAATATTTATAAAAAAAACAAGATTTAAGAAAACATAAATCTTTTCTTTTGCTAGGTCATTTGGGGTAGTAATGTGGGAATTGTTGACATTAGAGATGCCCTACCGTGACTTTGAACAATCGACAATCATTTATGGTGTTGGAAATTCTACCCTCTCATTACCTATACCAAAATCGTTTCCTAAAGGCTATAGCCTCTTAATGGAGATGTGCTGGAAGGTAAAGCCACGAAATCGGCCTTCTTTCCAACAAATTCTGACACATATCGATATCGCTACAAGAGAGTTCAACGATATTCCTTTAGACATCTATCGTCAACGACAGATTGATTGGAAGGTGGAGGTAGCGAGGAAACTATGCCAAACTAGAAACTCGATCAATAGTTCATTATCGAGTAGTTCACAAGTGGAGAATGGTTCAAAGCAAGATTTGGCCGCTTTGAAAGATGCTCGAGAATCAAGTTCCGATGTTACGGGAAAGGTAATGGAAGAGAAGGACCGTATTGCCAAAAAGTTGAAAAAGATTAAAGAGGAACAATGTGAAAAGATATTCAAAAAGAACGTCCAACTTTATCAAGATCTCGTCTCCGCCCTCAAAGTGTTGGAAAAGCGTGAAGCAGATTTAGAAAAACGAGCTACTAGTAGTGGTGATAGTCGAAGAAGGGTCAAAAGTGACTACAAGAGTGGCCGTAGTAGTGAAAGAACAGTGGCAACACTGTTGCATAATGCTCAAAACGATCCACTCTACCAATCAGCGTTGGAGTTAAGTCGACCATCGTTCTCTTCTGAGTTGGACGATGAGAATGAGTCAAAACAACAGCCACAACAGCCTCAACTTGCCATGAATTCTGTGGTAAATCTTTTTAAGAAAGAAAAGAGGTCACGGCCTAAATTATTTAATTATCTTCTTTTTCTTTTCCAAAAGATGACATTGGCCAAAAATATTCGAGAATCCCCGATTCGTCAATCGGCCGGTAGCCAAGGAAGTGTCAAGACTAAACTAAAACGTTATCGTCATAGAAAGATATCATCTTCTCGTGATTCGGCTGCTGCCACTGGTGTCTCCTCTGAATTCTCGCTTGACGCCAGTCTCGAATTAGCCGATGGTGAGCCACTTTTTGATTCGAGTCAGGCAATCAAAACGGGTAATGATCAATCATTAGATGAAGATGGCATCAACAATCAAGGTGCCCGATTGTTTAGAAATGCTTTCAGAAGAACTCTAGATTCAGGTTATGGTGATACACAAAGTTGTGACCTCTCGCCAGTGGCCGAACCGAAGAGACCTGATAATTTGATTACAGCTCGTAGTGCTAATCCCGTTATCGTTTTGGTCTCTCAATCGTCAAAGGAGTCAAATAGTTCAAGCAATCAATCGACACGTCGAACAGCCCGACGGCTTCGACGCCAAAAGGCGTTCGATGAAAGAGCTGGTAGTGGACAATCGCGTTCTCGTTCTCAACCTGCCAGTCGACAAGAACAAAATAATCGACGAGGACGATATAATAAAGACACTCAATCGACCAGCTCGTCCGATTATGAGGAGAACGACGACGATGAGGAAGAAGCAGAAGAGTTTCACAAAGATCCTGTTATGGTTCGAATTAGAAGCGGAGGACGAGGTGGGCGAGCAATAGCGATTCGTGGTGATTCGGGTGTTTATTTGAAAATGAAAGCAACAAAGCTTTGTCGGAAAACATCGATGACTATCTCTAGTAGTTCAAGTAGCGATGTGGATGGTGATGAAATACCCTCGGAATCGGACGACTGTGCCAGTGGCTTAGAACAATCTAATCCTAATTCAAAAGGAATTGCAGCCGACAATATACGATTCAACAAACATGTGGCAAAAATGTCAAAAGTTTAAAAAAAAGGAAGACACAAAAGTGTGACATTAAGAACATCCAAAAACTAAATTAATTTTTTGTTTATTTCCATTTGTATCTATTATTTCCCACCTCAAACTCACAAACAGCTGGGACTGGATATACAGTCTTGATCGGCTTAAGCAAAGCCTCTCCCCCCTTTTTTTCAACGATGATGCTGGGTGAGGGCATCTGAATCCACACCTCAGGCTTAGAAAAGTAATCAACAGTCTAAGGTTCTCATTCCATTTCTTCATTTAATTCTGCTAAATTACATTTATGAAACCAAAAAATAAATAAATAAAAAAGATGATTATTTTTTAAATATTAAATTCTAACCTAAAACCGACCAAACAATAAAGATGAGGCCATATAGGAACGATAACGCCTGGTGAATTTATTTCATTAGCTGCTTAAGACAAACAACAACTCATATGCGTTCAACTTTAATGAGATTATTTTCGATTATAATTACACTCTAGGAATACCTCTCTCTCTCCAGAGAGAATACACAAATCAGTTTGTTGTTTGTACTTTTGGGTATCTCACCAAACAATGAGAATGTAAATAAACAAAACAATAGCTTTATAGGAGAGACAGCCAATGTGTTAGCCTTTTTTTTCTTTATATAAATTAAATGAAATAAAAAACACTATATAAGCCAAACCATTCAAATGTTCAATAATCAATGAGCTTGCTAAGATTAGTCTCTAATCACAATCAATTTTAACATTTTACACTTTAAAGTAAAATTTGAAATTGACTAAAATATGAAATAAATGAAGGCCGTGTATATCACTATTGTTACAACAAGAAAAATGAAAATATTTAACATCGTTAAGAGATGAAGTATGATGAAGTGAGACCCTCAATTCAGAGCAATTACACAGTTGAAGCAATGATGGTCACATTAAAATTATCGTTTATAGTCAAACATTATCAAACGCATTCAAGAGAACAAAGACAAGTTTACCAATGAACAGTGATTGGGGTTCTGGGTATTGTTTTTTTTCTTTCATTACGAAGATCGTTATTATACTTTAGTTAACAAACAAGAATCTTTACAAGAACAAGCTACCTGTCAAGATTCTAGGTAAGGTAGATTCTTCCGATATTGCTAATGGAATCGGTACCTGGTCTTAAAAGAGGTGGTGAGAATCATCTACAATATTAATTTTACAAAAGCCAAAAAAATGGCCGCCCAAAAGTACGACAATGGACCAGAAAAATAAAAAGAAATTTTTTTTATATTTTCTACAATCGCAAAAGGTAATCAATGTGTCAAATCGAGTGAGGTGAACTCTACCATCCCAGCCACCAAGTTTCTCCCTCCAAATCAAAGGTCGACTATGTCTATGATAAAAAAAATAGACCTAGTATGCCAACTCCTTAGGCAAAGATAAATTAAACCTTCCTCAATCAAAAGTATGTAATGTCAACATTGAACAACTCTAATTCAAAACGAAAAATTCAACAAGTAAGAATTCCCCTTTCCTCAGGTTATTATCGACTTTGGATGTCACCTTTTCGATTGATTTCCAAGTCACCACCTTCGGTCTGGTATTCTAAAGTTCTGCTATTCGATTGTAAACAAAAATAGGTTTGGTGCTTTAAACAAACGTCAACAGCCACCACCCAATTGTTGTACTCTTTACGATGTCACAATCGAATGTGCCAATTACAAATTCCACACATCTTATAGGGCCCATATCAAGCTTGTCTTGAATGAGTCAATAAGAAAATATGTACTTTCTCTATTATTATAGATAGATTATCTAACTTTTTCGTAATTTACAAATATTATTGCATTGTTCATACAAAAACAACGAAATTAGAGTGAGTGAGAGTAAGAGAGAGAGAGTCATGTGCGAATGTGTGTGTGTGAACATTCTAAAGGCCAAAATATGCAAAACAGGTAAGAAAAGTATCAAGATATAAAGAAAAATATATAAAGTAATAGACGATGAATCTTTCATCAGAATAACACTCGAAGTCAGTAAGTGCAATTGGAAGTAAGTAAAATAACGTATAAAGTAAAAAAAAAACTAAAGACAATAATTGAAAATAAACAAGACATTCAACACTCACTTATCGGACTAACATAAAAAACAGTAAATTTTACTACCCAAGCAAAAATTGCAAAAGAAATAAAATGAACCTACCTATAGGAAGCGTTCGAAAAATTTGTCTCTTTTAATTGATGGTGCTTCCGATTTTGGATTTTAAGACACACAAGATTATAAACAGTGTTTTATCGTCTTCTAAACGTGCCGATAAAGTAACCAATGTTTCAATTGAAGTAGTTTTCATGTTCGCTGAAGTTGTTCAAACAATTGATTTTGGATACAAAATTGGTCTAACTCATTTCCTGAATTCTTTGGGGCTTATGATATAGATTCAGCCATACTGAATTGGTGCACTTGTGAATAAATTGAAACAATTTACATTTACAGAAATGAAAGACATATTCAATTAAGTTTTTTTTGTTGTTCACTCGAGAACTGTTCTTGTCCCGTCTTGCCATTATTCTTGATGAGGGAAGTTGATAAACGTGGATTATGGGCAAATTCAACATCACAAATGAAAAATATATTCTTTTCAAAGAGAATCATCCCACAACGCCTATTCCAATGATCATGAATCGATGTTTGAATTGATGGAAAGAAGCAATTGGATGGTTTTTAATTAACGGGCCTTCCAAAATTGGAAGAATATCTTTGTGGGTAAATGTTCTTTTGTTAAGAAAGGATGTGTTCCATTCTATCTAGTTCTTCGTTGTCTGCACAATCAACATGTCCTTTGTCTAAAATGTTCGATAAGCGCGCTTTTGTGTACACCTGAGGTAGTGGCACTGATAACAGGTAGGTTCCAAAAAGCAATAGTAGTAGTAGTAGTAGTAATAGTAGTGATAGCGATAACAGTAATAGTAGTAGTAGTAGTAATGATAGAAGTAGTAGTAGTAGTAGTAGTAGTAGCAGTAGTAGAATATCACTATTGATTATTTTTTTTATCATTAATTAATATTAATTAATAAATCTAATAGTAGCATTTAATTAATTATGTTTTACAAGCATATTCGATCAATCAATTGATTTAGAATTAATAATATTTTAATTGACTATAATACTGCCATATGATCTAATAAAAATATGGCTCACTTTTTTCTGTTTAATACTTTTGAGTTGCTCTCCATAGACTACGTTACGTCAAAATCACTTGTGGCCATCTTTATAGCGCGCAAGCGTAGATGTATGTGAATCTTTTGGGGGAAAAAACGCGCGCCCAAAGATTGAAAGAGAGAGAGAAAGATTTTCTTAAGACACTTGTGGGGTCTTAGAGCGTTTCAATTCTGTCAATGCAATCTACATGCAATCTATTGGATTCTGATTTCCAAATGACCAATCATTTCTTCTTGCAATTCTTCTATTTAAAACTAACAAAGATATTTTCTTTTCGCATTCGATCTAATGTGTAAGGAAGGAAGTAAACTTAACGTACAGGTAGTATAATCATCAGGCATATCTTTCTTTTTAATTCAAAATTTATTCACCCCAGTCAACCTAGGAATGGAGGCCTAAAGGAATAATCACCTTTGACAACTATATTCTTGTTTGTTATCGAAAGTTCCTCAACCCAGGATCAATGTCAATAACTGTCCCAGGATATCAATGTAACAAACAATTTAACAGCTACCACTTTGCTGCTGGTCTTGTGATAATAAACGGCTGACTTAAAAGAAGCATTTCCAGCTGAAGCCACCCACAATGATCTCTATTTGCCTTCTTGATTATATCACAATTTTTTCTCTAAATATCTCTACATATAGTTTAAAAGAAAAAGGTTGAATAATTAAGACAATGACAATGGGATCATAAAGAAAATCGATGGCATCTCGTTGTGAGAAAGTGAAATGCCCTTAGGATGGCTTGGACACACATCTCTCCACCTTTAGATGATTTTCGATTTACGAAACCAAGGCAATCGACAAAGGTGAAAGGTAACAAAAGACTAACAACTGCTTCTCAAACCCAAAGCATGTTGTGTTAAGCATATTAAGCATTGAACCAACAACCAAAAATTACAGCCACTGGAGCCACTTACCATTCTTCGCTAATCTCAATGTTTTGGCATGAGAAGAGAGAAAGTAGTCCGTCTCCCCGAAAACAAAGATTGTCTCTCCATCTGCCATCGGTCGATCACCCAAGAGGAAAGTAGATTAAGTTTCATCATTCGTGCATAAAAGAAAAGGTAAGCATTTAATTATTAAAATATTAATTAATCTTTTTTTTATGACATAAATTGTTTTATTCTTTCGAAAATATTAGAACATTCTAAATCTAGATCTAGTTTAAACATTTTAAACATTCATTTAATTTGGATATAAAGTATTCAAATATTCACGAATCGCCTTTAGATCACGATCCATAATGTTCACATTCAGGTGAATAGTCTCTATGGCCTGTTTTACGGCTCGGTTAACGCCAGTAAAGTTGTTGGATGAAAAAAATTGTTCCACTTCCTCAGCTTTAGCTTCGACGACAAATGAATCGGCGATATTCTTTAACAACATTGAATTTAAATGACCGTCCGGGTAACGAGAGGCGAACGTCTCCTTGTTGCGTTTAAAAAATTCCCAGGTCATATCACGGCCAACAGGAACATTTTGGACAGCAGAAAACATAACAATGACAGAGTCCTGGAAACGAACCTCATCCTAAAAATTAAAAATATACAATTATCATCTCTTCAAATTGACAAAAAGTAATTCATGGTGAGTAAAGTAAACATACACTCAAGCAGAAATCCAAAGCACGCTGCAACAACTTTTCATCTTTGAACGAGCAAAGTGAACTTGCGATACGATTCTTTTCCTCATGAAGATCAGTCGAACGGAAAAGCTTTTAAATGAGATAAAATTAGTTTCCATTTTTTTCTAAACTTTTTTGTGTTTTTTAACGCCTTACCTTAAGAAATTGCTCAAAGGTCTTCTCGTCGCCATTATAGGCCACCGCTTTATAGGCGGAAAGTCGTAGGTCAGCTGGAATCAACTTTTTATTCTCCAGATACTCCGCAAACAATTCGCGACACTTTTCAAGCACTGGTTCATCATCAAAATTCACAAGATGATTAATGATCAACGATCGAAGAAGTTTATCCGAATGCGAATCATCTGGCTTTGCCACCCAGCCAATCTCGGGAAAAATGTAAGCATTAAAGATATCTCGACCGAACTGGTGAAACTTTCGTTGCAGCTCAGCTTCTGAGGCCAACAGTTCGTCAAATCTTATCAGAATATGTCTCAACTTCATCCAAACAGTGTATTCCCGTTCGTGAGTGAAGAATTGCATAAATTTAAACAACTCAACGCTCGACAGCTGGCCACTCCACACTAGGGCAAACAAGTCATCTAAAAGATTAATACGATCGTTATTTGAAAATGAACCATTGCGAATGGCGTTTTTCAAACATTCCAAGTGTTCAGGAGGATATAATACACGATAGAGTCCCACTGTGTTAAAATTGAATTTAAACCAAGCGCCTTCTGGTACTTCCAGTTGAACAACGGAACTCTTTTCCGCCATCAATTGTTGGTAGATTGGCTTATCTGGACTAGCCTCACTGATGACTGACAAAGGTATTACCCATTTCAAGTGGCTATCCTCAGGCGCCACACCAGTGAAAGAAAAGTACTCTTGAGTTAGTTGTAATTCCAATTTGTTGCCCTGTTGTGATACCTTCTTGATTGTCACCAACGGGTAGCCCTTCTTCTTTGTCCAGGAGGTCATCATCTGATCAATGGGATGTCCACTAGCTTCACTCAACGAAACCCAAAGGTCACTGGTGGAAGCATTTCTATAGCTGAATTTATTGAGATAGGAAGACATGCCTTTGCGGAAATTGTCATCACCAATGAACTCATACAACATTCGGATGACGGCAGATCCCTTCATGTAGGAGATGCTATCGAAAATTTCATCCACTTCCGATGGATGACCAACGGTCACCTCAATCGGATGCGTATTATTAAGGCTATCCATTTCCATAGCACTAAGATAGACGTCCGCAACGAATTGAGACCAAATGTTAAAGTTCGGGTAGATCGAATCAACACAAAGGAACTCCATAAAGCTTGCAAAGCCCTCGTTTAACCAAAGATCTTAATTGAATAAACAAGAATAAGAATGTAAGTTTTT
>CAJUYD010000252.1:0-17162 GCA_910591665.1 Ectemnius continuus
GCCCAATTCAATATCTTGATCATCGGTTAAAATGAAGATTATGTTAGGTTTTTTAGAGCTTTGCTTCAGCTTAGAATGCTGTGATGAACGACGTTGTTGTTGTTCCTGTTGCTGAGGCTGTGAGCGTGTCAATTGTTCCATCTCACCTAAATCGATTCTCTTCTTCACCTTCCTTTGAAGGCTAACATCTCCCAATTTTGTATTCACTTTTTGATGACTAGATCTAAATAGATTATCAAAGTCTTCTCCATCTGATAAACGATTGAACAATCGCCTCGAAAATCGATTCATCCTATTCCCATGGCGTCCATGATGATGACGTCGATGATGTTGGTGATTATTTTGATTAGAATTACTGTTAGCTGTCCATTCATCCGATTGATTCAATAAGATTGATGACTTTTCATTTGATTTTATAGCATCATCACAGTCGATAAGAGGTAGATGAAGAAAGCCTAATAGAATGACAATGATAAGATGAAATAGATTGCTAGCCATGGCGCCACGGCCACTTAATTAAATCACATTCACTTGTAAACGTTGTCTTCTTAGTCTTCTTCTTCTTTTTTTTTCTTCTTATTCTTCTTTGTCTTGTTTGATTCAACTTTTTTGTTCAACAGGTCGGTCTTTTGATTGCTGTCTTTTTGAAGAGTACATAATCCTAAGCTAATTGAAACAAAATAAACATAACAGAAACAAAAAGAAAAACAAGCAAAATTAGATTAGAATGGTAACCATTGAAAACAAAAGGCAATTTATTTCTATTACTTCGAACATGAAACAAAGAAAACACACACACACACACAAGCACGCACGAACCACGAGCACACAATAGTGAACAAATTGGATAATGAACAAAGAAGAGTTAGACAAATGGATCGATGAGAAGCGCAAAGAATTGGATGAGGAATATCTTCAAAAAAGACAGAGAACAGAGGCAGAAGTGAAACGCATGCGCGAAGAGACGGCCAAACGTGTTAAAGAATATAGTCAACAATGTTGGCATCAGACGGGAGCTGAGATAGCCAAAATTCGTGCGGAGAATGAGGCCGAATATTGCCAACGGAAGGAGGCGTTAGAAAGTTTGATTCGCCTTAAACAGCAAGACGCAGGTAAAGGTGTTTTCATCTCATCGGGTATTTCAGTAATCAAATCGGCCAATTCTAAAGGGAAAGTTAAATCTTGTTCAACGACCAAATTCAAATCAAATCAATCAGCAAAAATTTCCACCGTCAGTAATAATGAAATATTGATGAATATCAATAAATTACCCGGAGGGAAGACATACAATTCAATCGAAGAGAACATCTTTTTAATATCGAACAGTAAAGCAATCAAATTAACATCGACTTATGCATTGTACAAGGCCCGAAAGAAGATTCCAAATGGGAATAAAAAAGAGTCAATTCTTTGCAAAGTTTCTTTTATCATGGGTTTCTCCCAGCGATTAAATGAACATATTGTTAATCATTCGTTACCTATTGTACGTTATGTTTGCTGTAACGATGGTAGGCGACAATCTCGTCATCCATCCTTCATTAAGATTCATGAGATATATCTAACTGATGGTGAATTACGTATATTTATGTGTGAATATAATCCAATTTCGTTGAAGGAAAGAATCGATAATGAAGACACCTATGATGATCAATTATCTATTAATCACCTAGTGGTGTGGACAAGGCAGATAATCGATGGTATTGTCTATCTTCATGAGATCGGTATTGCTCATCTTAATCTTAAGCTTGAACATTTTCTATTCGATAAGAAGGATAATTTAAAGATATGTGGCCTAAGTCAGTTGACGATCTATTTTGACATCAACACCAATAAGGCCAATCTATTGGATAATTTAGAGACACCAGTGAAAGGTCATCTTCCAACAGAATGCTATGAAAAATCATTCGATCCATGGCTTGCCGATATTTGGTCGGTTGGCAATACAGTTGCTCTATTACTGCCACACATCAAGCCTATCAATTCAAAAATAGTTGGTAAAAAAAAGTATAAAAAGCTCAAAGAAGATGATAATTTCGGTAACAATCGACGCTACGTCGACATGGAGATAGCTATTCCATTCTTACAGTCGATCACCTTGCAACAAATAACCAACGAGGCAAATGACTTTATTGAACGCTGCCAACGTACCAATCGATTTCGCCCAAGTAATATATTAACACATAATCTCTTTGAACATCTCAATGTACTTGCGGAGAGTCAAATTGAATTGAATTAAATAAGTTTAATATTATCTAAAACTTTATTATTTATATAGTCACAAAATGATTCTGGTCAACAATGATGAGAGAGAGAGAGGGAGAGGGAGAGAGAGAGAGAGCTTTAAACAAAAAAGAAAAACACAAAAAATAAGAAAACACGAGATAAATGTGTAGCTTGTTTAATGATTCACTTGTCTTAAGTACACAATAGCCAATGAATAGAGTAATGATCTCACCTTAGAAAGATGATCATCAAAACATGGACGACGCCATTTCTATCTTATCTTCTTCTAATCCCCCTCTTTCTCCTCGTCTTTCTCATTAATTAAGTTCTTGACCCCGCTGACCGAATCAAATCTACATGATAAGCTTTACGATTATTTTTTTTTATTGAGAAAACACAACTTACTAACGAGCTGGCTTGTTTTCTTTTCTTTCTGTCTTTCTCATACGCCAAAGCCATATAAGGCTTCTCCAAGACGAAGAAGTTCATTGAAAAGAAATATTTTAGAATGAAGTAAGTGAGTAAATGAGAGAGAAAGAGAAAGAGAGAAAGAAAGAGAGAGAGAGAGAGAAAGAGAAACGATAAAAACTTACTTAAATTAAGTAACCCACAAGACAATGTACATAGTCTAAAATGAAACACCTACGATTTCCGTTCGTTTTTCTGAGCTTGTTTCTGCCTGTCTTGTCTTCCGTTTGTCAAGCAAGAAGGCAACTTGGGGTCAAACAAATCACATATAAGTAAGCAGCATAAGGCCAATGGTGCAATCTAAAGAGCATAAAGATACTAAAAGTTCTTATACGGTTCATTCGGCCAGAATAATAGACTAAAATAGGCTCACTTTATGGTGAAATGTTTTCATTCTTTAGATAATTGAATGTCGATCGCAAACAGGTGTTCGCTCACACTCGCACACAGACACATTCACATTAACTCTCTTTTAGTCTTTTTTTTCATTTTTATTTTTGCCTTCCTTTATTTTTCCCATCCGACCCCTAGGTGAGAGAATCGCTGGGAGCCTGAGCAACAGTAACAGCAACAGCTACAACAGCAATGCTAGCCTTAGCAACAGCAGCAGCCATTAGTTACAATGAGTTAAATGTGCTAAACTTAACTAACTACTTTTATTTCTATCGAAGGATTAGAAAAGAAGCTTGAACAATGATCTATCATTTAGAGCAAATATATATATTCTATATATATATATATATATATATATATATATATTCTATATATATATTCTGTACACCTTCAATCTAAACAATTGATGGGCATCCAGAATACATGTCTACATTCAATTAGAGGACTGCTCTAAATTTTCTTTCATTTAATGTACATACACAAACACACACCACACATGTATTAGAAGGCCAAGAAGGTAAACAAAGAAAAACAAATAACTATTTATTTAAAGCTTTTTATTTAAACAATTCTATTGAATTCTGTTCTATTTTTTAAAATGAAACAAAACAAAAAAATTTATTAAAACAACTGAAGAGACTGGTTGATATCAACAAAGGAATCTGATGGGAAATCAAATATTCAACGTTGGTGAATCATGTCATGGTAGGCGTCTAACATTCACCATTAAATACTATCCATTAAATGTTAATAATTAACATGTTTAATTAATATTTCTAGGCATGCATTATTTTTATTAAGATTGATGAAGATTGGAAAAAGAAATAAGCTTTTATTTTTATTAATATTTGAATGCATTTTTATGATCACTATAAGAATTATTATCGTCTGGCAGAAACCTAATTCATTAAAGTGATAATAATAATAATAATAATAAAAGAAAAAGAGAAAGGAGCACTTACTTGGAAGGGTTGAAAGCTTCGATTTGCGGAGATTGCTGTTCTACTTGCTCGCTTGATTACTTTCAGAACAAAACGAAAAGATATACAAATTTAATTTCATTGAAGGATCATAGTCGAACATGCAAACAACACACAAAATTTCAAAACTCGATGTTGGCGGATTGGTGTCCAACAGACATCTGACACATCGAGTCGAGTCGTACGGTCGTGTTCTGTCAGAATGAGCGAGTGGCGCGTGTATATGCGTGCGTATGTGTCGAGCTGTGTGTATGTGTGTGTGTGTGTGTGTGTGTGTGGTAGTTTATTTGCCGGTCAAATAGCAGAATGGGACGGACGATGATCCGATTCACTACATTCAGTTGTCCTTCCTCCTTCTTTCTTACCGTTTATGTGCTTAGATATTTACATCTGCAAACAAAAAAGTGAAAAGATATCAAAGTAGATAGAAGGGAAGACGCTACGTTGATTTTGATTCGAAGTGAATGTTGGTGGTAGTGGTGGTCTGGACAACACTTGCACTGTTTCACTTAAATGAACTCAGATGTAGCTTGAATATGCCTTGAGGCTATCAAAGATCTCTCTCTCTCTCTCTCTTATTCTTTTCCATTCGGAAGGAGAATAGAACACGAGGCTGGCATTAGAGAGAAATTATAATGCTTCTTTCTATCAATACAATCGATAACAATAAGAAAACACAAATGAAAACGATTAAAGGCGTTAGATTACTTTAGGGTGAAATTTAAACACACACACACACACAACTAATCAAATGAATTTATAGTTAGCCAGACAAAGAAAAGCTAAACGATATCTAGTTTGTCATTATCTTTCTTTTGGTTAGCAACCAGTTCAATTCAGACATGTAATCAAATAAAAGCAACAAAAAAAAGAGTTGAATATATAGTGAAACCTTTCAATTAAATGACTAATAAACTATATTTATATATGCCTTTTGTGGGTTCATTCCCAATTATTTATAAACATTACCAGTTGTTTTCGATTCAACAAAGTTTGTTCACTTCACCATCACCATCATCCTCATCACCACCTCTTTCTTCTTGTGTCCCTCCACCAACACCTCCCCCCTCTTCTCCCCTCGGGCCTGCCCGTCTCTTTCTCTTCAGTCAATCCATCAAGAATGTAGAATGATGAATGAATGGAGGATTAGTAATTCATGCCCATGGACATCCTATCAATGTGTACATTTATTAACGAGCCAACCAACAATGACAGCTCATCGAAACATTGTCTTACTTTCATTCTGTCCTCTCTCTCTCTCTCTCTCTCTCTCTCTCTCTCTCACTCACTCACTCACTCACTCTCTTCCTTTTTGTTTTTACATAAGCACTTTTCTGTTAAACACTACGCTTTTTCTTTTATTTTTTCTTCAACGAAACAAAAAAAAGATCAGATATATTTTATGATTTGAATATCAATGCGATGTTATTATATTCATTGGATATTCCATTAAGAATGACAAGCGAAGTAATTTGTCAAACAAACAGAATAAAAAGTTAAACATTCAAATATTTGCTAAGCATGTGGTGGGTGGGTAAGTGGGCTGCTTGTGTGATCGAGCTAACATTCCATTCAATTCCATTCTAATGTATTGCATACTATAATTTTCTTTCCTAGCTGGAAAAATTCCAATGCATTCATTTTAATTTTCGCAATTTCATTCGTATAGTAGAACGAAAGGAAAAACAATAGAAACAAGGACACAACACAACCTAGTGCCTTGTGAATCTAATTGAATGATTAAGATTGGTGTTCCGGAAAATGTCCCCTTTCTTCTCTCTCTCTCTCTCCCACTCCCACTCCCACTCTAACTATCCTTCATACTATATTCTTTACCCCTCGCTTCATGTCTGAATAAATGAGAAGCGATCAAGACTGATGATGAATAAACAATGTTTATAGTCCGTAAAAACTTTCTCTCTCTCTCTCTCTCATCACACAAAATTACTTACATCAATCGCTGATTCAGCATTTATTTGTGATTTCTTCATGTTCATGCCCGTCCATGTGTAAGTGTATATATATATGTGTGTGTGTATGTGTGAACATTTCATTTCAGAATTTATATAATTTTGTGACCAGAGGTGTTGGGTACATTGAAGCAGTAAATATATTGCACTGTTTTGCAACTATCCAAATGATTGTGTTACTAAAAACATATAGAATGTTCCTTTCAAACAAGTTATTAAACCCTAAACGATTGGCATTTATTTTGATAATATACCAGTAGAGGAAGGGGGGCGGCTTACAGCCTCTCCCCTACTGGCCCTGCTGGGCTACATGTTATTAGAAAAGTTACATAAAATATGAATAAAATATTACCAAAATAGTCAATTGTTGTAGCGAAAGATGTCAAAGTTCAAAAGAGTCCTTCTTTTTAGGAAATAATTTTGCATTTTGAGCAAATGTTACAGTACATTTACTTGGAAAGCATAACCCATTTTTCAGCTTTTCCCTAACACATCTGAACGCTATTACAACAAAGTCCCACCTCACCCAAGCCCGCAAGCTATTGCGCTTAAGCCTTAACATCTGAAACAATAAAACTAATACAAAAAAAATTAATCTAAAAATATGAAACAAAAATTAAACTTACAGAAAAAAATTTTAAAATTTGGTATTTCTACTTTAAAAATACTTATAAAAATTACGATTAAAACACAAAGATTTATACAAATCACGATTAAATCTCAATTAAAACACAAAAGTTTTAAATTTATGTTGAATGTCGTTTTTTTACATCAAATTCAATCGCATAAATTTTTAACAAAATTTTATTTTTAATCAACGATATAATCTCCCTCATTGTCGACAAGCTTTTGCCATCTTATTTTCAAATTTTTAATACCAGATCGATAAAAATCCACTGGCTTGTCCGAAAAATAAGTAGAGAGGCTATTTTGGATATCCTCCACATTTTCGAATTTTTCGCTGCTTATAAAATGTTGAAGCGATCGGAATAGATGGTAATCCGATGGGGCAACATCTGGAGAGTATGGTAGGTGTGGCAGTACCTCCCATCCGAATTTTGTAATTGTTTCTAGCGTTTTTTTTTGCACAATGCGGTCTTGCATGATCGTGCTGCAAAATAACGCCTTTTCTGTTGACAATCGCAGGCCACTTTTTGATTAAGGATTGATTGACACGATCCAACTGTTCACAATAAAGCTCTGCATTCACCGTTTGTCCAGGGTTTCAGCACTTCAAAGTGAATATATGGATGTCTTCGGGTATTTGGCTTGCCATTTCACGAAAAATTGTTTTTAAAAAACTTAAGTTTGATAATCTTAAACTACACAAGTCGATTGACATTTCGAATGTTTTTGTTCGATTTTGATGTACATAATAACCTGACAAATGACAATCGAAAAATGACATTACTTTTCGGTCCACCTAATATGTTCGAATTTTTAAAAATTGTAATCATTTGTAGTAGTAGCATAGTTGTTAACTACAAAGCTCTGTGGGGGTCTTCTCTCTCTCTCTCTCTCTCTCTCTCTCTCTCTGGTTTGTTTGTTTTTTGGAGTAGTAGTAGCATGTTGTTTGCTGTCGCGCCATTTGCTTGGTCAACATTTATCTCTCTCTTTCCCCTTCTCCCTCTCTACTCTCCTTCCCCTCGGTTGTCTGTTTGAATGTTTCATAGTTATCAACTTTCAAGCAGTGTGGTCGGCCTTCTTTCTCTGTACTGTTTAAGCAGAGGTAGAGGCAAAGCAAAAGTTAAGAAGATAAGTAGCTAAAGAGATAACAGGTCGTGACATATCACAAAAGCATCCTTGGACCAAAATAAGACTTGAGACCAAATTTGAGTCAAATCGGTTCAGTGGTCTGAGAGGAGAAAGCGAACATACATACATACAAACAGACATTCTCTTTTATTTCATAGTAGGATAAACAGCAAAATCAACGTTATTTCAATCAGATTATTAAAGGAAAAAGAAATGAAAAAGATAAAGGAATCTTCCATCAATCATTATGGGTTTTAAGAGAATGTAGTATAATAAATAGAGTCCACTTTGTAGATATTCCATTAAATAATCTTAATGTAATGATTAGTCATTTAAATTCGATGCAAACATTGCTTAACCAAATCTCTAAATTGAAAACGACTATTATATTCTGGCTGCTCAGTTATGATCGTTGTCGATGAATCCATAATTTCAATCACAGTTCTCTTCGAATTCTAGAAACAAAACAATAATGATTAGAATTTAATTATAATTACCCTAATAACAATAATAATAAAAGAATAAAGATTACAATACTTACAATTCGAATGTAGACACAGTCGTCTTTACTATTATCGGTAATTACATCTTGTATGCCCACTTTTGCTAAAAGATTTAAAAGCTGTTGTATGTCCACCTTACCGAATTGATAATATTTCAAGGGCATCGTTTTGGTTGGATTCGTATCGCTCATTTCCATCTGAAATGTCTTAGTTATTGGGCATAAGCGAAATTTATTATCCATTGTTTCTAGAATACCCGTTACGGTAGCAATAGAAAGACCCGGTTTTACACGAACAAGCTGAATCTGAGAGGCTAGCTCAGGTGATATATAAAGTCGTTCATATTTACATTTGATTGGTAATTCAATCACATCTTTTCGTTTATAAGCAATAATATTACAATCAGCTTCGATAGGCATTTCTGGTACGTTTCGATTACCATAGGCGCTGATTGTCGATAAACCTTCTTTCGTATAAATGTATGGTAATAATAGATTGTTTGGTTGTACTTTTTCCGAAAATAATTTATTTGCTTGAATGAATGATAGATTCATTACGATGGGACAATAAGCCACTTTCATTGCAAGCGGCTGGTAGGGAGCTAATGCCTCGTTCCAAGGGAAATCAGGTTCTTTAAAGGAAGGAAAGAAATGGTAAGAGAATATTAATAAGCTGCCTTCCTAAGGTAAGAAAAGTTGATAACAAAACAATACCTGTGAAGAGTATAAGATTGTTCGGTGATGAGCCCCAGAGTTCAATGAAATGAACAACATCACCGAAACGAAGCGATGGATGGCCGGTGAAAATGATACAAGGTGTTCGATATTCAATATTGAAATGTTCTTCACTTATACTTGAAAAATATTTTAACCTTTCGTTTCGAATAAAAACCGAATGAGAGAATGGTTCTGTGAAAAAAAAATTAAAATAAAATTCAAAGAAGAATATGAATTAAAAAAAAAACAAACCTTCAGGGATGTAGACATGTTTCTGTTTATCATCCGACAGCCATTCAGCCAATATGTTCGAATAAGCCAACGAATGTTCAGCCACAGGCGATATGAAAAAGATGGGCACCGAACCTAAGCCAACACGATCCAATGAAGCGATGATAAATTCAAAGAGATCATAGATTCCACCAGAGGAGTAGGATGGAATTAGAACATTACCACCAATCTTTAATGTCTTTTCGATTACACTACAACACTCATTAATCTTTTGATTTGGACTGGTGTGTGGTGCCAACGACAATGAATTCAACATAAGAACATCAGCATCTTTCAATGGAGCGGTATTCAACAAACGCGAATGCGATGTAAACGAAGATGAATTAGAGACGTAGGCAATTTTCTCATGAGCACTTTCGATCACCCAATTACATGATCCAATGCAATAGCCTGAGCTCACTGGAAATGCCTCAAGCGAACCAAATATGCTGATCTTCTCCGAAAATGAGACTGGTTTTACCTTCGCTAATGAATTGTTTACCTCTTGAAGAGTATAAATAGTTTCCCAGTTTTGTGGTGGGGCACATTCAGGAAAGTAAAAAATGGGTACATTATATTTCTTACAAGCCGTCGCACGTTTCAATTTAGGATTTCTTTCAATATAAGTGACCAACTCTTCCATATAAAGCCGGCCTATGTTGATTGATGGCTCAGTGGCATAAATAAGTCCGGTGAATTCGGTTCTTTCCGTTATATAAGGCAAGGCAAGCATCGTACGATAATTTGAGATCAATATAACATCAATATGTTTCATATTGAGGCAAGATAATTCAGGAACGGCAAACTCAGGTGAGCTATCAATAAACAACTTTCCTGAACAATCTTTAAGTTCATTCTCCAACTGTGAATCGGACAATTCCTTAGTGCAATTGAAATTTGGTAACGATGAAAAGTGATTACTATGCACCAATGGTAATGGTAAGAATGATAATGTAGACAATTGATCCAATGAACAATCAAACATGATCATAGTCGATTTAAATTGTAATACATTGCAAGGGCTCGAAGGATTCCCACTTAAACAAGTCTGAAAATGAAACGGTGTCAGCTAATAATTGCAATCAAATTGAAAAATTAATACTAAGTCAATACTTACAAACTTCATGATGACTAATTTATTATTATTCCAAAAGATAGATGAAGATTAATTCTAGGTTGTATCGTTAGCAAGGCAAATGATATAATGAAGTTATTAAAGTAATCAAAAGAAAGGATGTCCACAACAATATGTTGACAATCAAAACATAGGTCGGCTATTTCCACCTCGCCAAGTGGGTTTCTATTTTAAATTTTGGTATTTTGTGATTTCCTTTTTCAATGTATGCCTTATCAATAATTTTCAATTTAAATTGTTGATTCTATTCATTTAGTTTCCCTCATTTATTACTTCCGTCTAATCTAAATAAAGTTGTTATATATACTTAAAATAAATTGTTAAAGTATATCGTCTAAAAGAATGCAATCATTAATTAATCTTCTTTTTTTTACCATGTGGCAAAAGGGGAAAAAACAAATGAAAAATGAAGATAAAAAAAATAAAGTTGTCAATAGAATTGTAGATAATTCGTCATCTATGAACGACAGCCAAACTTTTTTTTCAATCATTTCTTATTGGGGTAGGTAGAGAAAGGAGATTATGGGGTGGCATCAATTGATCCATTTCATCATCTCTATTCATAATGGCTAATGAAAACATTGAAACATTAATCAAATACTTTAATGATAATAAAATAACCAATATCAAACAGGAATGGTTTGTTGAAAAGATTAAAGCCGGTAAAATAAATTCAAATGAATTATATCTTGAATGGCTTGAACAAGATTGGCGGAAAGATGAAGTCAAACAATATTCTATCTCATTGTTACCTTCTACGTTAAAGATGGATGAAAATAATATTCATAAAATGAGCTTCAATGGGCCTTACGTAGTTCAGGTTAGAAATTAAGGTTTTATATTTCTTTTTTTTTATATACTTGTTCTACTAATTAGTTTTTGATTCTTTTAGATTAACACTATTATCGATATAAGCCAACCAATGCTAATTAATTTGGATGAAATGAATGAAGAAGATAATAATGATGAGGCTGAAGATCAAAATGATTTAATAGAAAATGGAAATCTTTTTAAACGAACAAATTCAAATGCTGGTGCTTCTAATGCTCCAAAGAAGAATGGGCCACGAACACTTCAGATGGAGTTGTTTGATGGACATCGTTCATTTGTAGCTTTAGAGTATTCTACCATAACATGTCTTCATAAAGGAATGCACGGTGCTAAAGTAGAAATTATTGGGCCGTTTGATTTCTACCTAGGCATGGCTTTTCTTGGAGAACATAATGTCAAAGTTTTATCTGAAAAAACATTTGATTTATATGATATAAGCAATCTCATCGATCGATTGTCGTTTACCATTAAAGAGCCACAAGCTGAAAATCAACTATCATCGTTGCCAACAAATGGTGAAAACAAACAAACGGACTTGCCTTATTCTATAAATGCTCAAGACAATCAAAAAAAGAAAGAAATGGATCTATATAAAAGCCTTATAACCATCTCTGATCAAATGAATACAGATCAATTTGATCAATTGCTTGCCAACTTGCCAGATTTTGATATTGAAGATTCAATCAATGCTCCTATGGAGGTGAACAATAATGAAATGCCTAAGAATGAAATTTTAAATATTGTTTACGATGGTCAAAAGTTGGACAAAATGGAAGAATCCTATTCAAATGAAGATAACCTCAAAAGTAATTCACAGAAGGCTTATGAAGAATGTTTGTCACACTTTGATTTGGATGAATTTCGTGAACATCCAAACTACATGAGACATTCTAATGTTTAATCTTTAAATTTGTTGAATTATATTTCTTTTATTTATTGCCACATTCAACTTTATCAATGTATAGAATCGGCCTGTCACCAATCATTCAGTCTGAAATTTAATTTTTTTGTTTACAAAATTTTCATAACAATTAATGTGTAAAAAAATAAATAAATTTGTCCAAAATAGGAAACGGCTGTTGTTGCTGTGATGATCGTTAAAGTATAAATATAGCTACCATAACATTTATTATAAGCAACAATATATTCAAATGTTTGTTTATTTATTGATCGAT
Organism: Ectemnius continuus; assembly: GCA_910591665.1. NCBI lineage: Eukaryota > Metazoa > Arthropoda > Insecta > Hymenoptera > Crabronidae > Ectemnius > Ectemnius continuus. Next base: position 12,420 of record CAJUYD010000252.1, read on the forward strand.
CAATGATAATTAAGGAAAATAATTTATAAATTTAGATGTCATTAGCTATATGAACATTGTAAGCATAATTATTGTTATTATTATTATTATTATTATTATTGACAATGTTTAGATTTAATTCATACACGCACATACTTCACATACAAGTTAGCCTCGAATGATGATAATCTAATTAGGTGAATACATTTCTTTCTGATCACTACAGCTCGATAACATAACCAGATTCCAACAGTTGGTTTGTCAAATAGCTTTGACCCGAATCAATAATCAGACTCCGATTTCCAATTACAACAAGGTTCAATGAACGTATGAACATGTAAACTCAATCCAAAAGGTATTCTAATAAGTTAAACTGATTGTGATGGCAAATCTAAACATACAATTATTGAATTCCATACAAACGTTACATGAATCTTACCAAATAAACAATTAACTTTTTAAGCGAAGTCTTCAGACTATGGTAGACTACAGATCAGGAAGTAGCTAAGAACGACATATTTTTATGTATATATATGTCAGTGAATCCTACAAAGGGAATTCACAATTCAACCGACAGAGACAACATCTAGTAAAATATCTGATTATGACCGGTTGTCCAGACTAAACCTTAACACAATTTGGTACAAACTATAACACTAACAAATATTGTAGTTGTAATGAAGACTTAGACCCAAACTACAACAAAATAGATACTTTAATCCTAACAAATATCCTAGTCATAACAACAACAAAAAACGAGCATAGACTACCATGAAAAACCATATTAGAGAACAAAAAAAAATAATCCTACATATTGTAAATAGAACAGATTATCCTCATATATATAAAGACATGTCCATCGTTACCCAAAACGATCATTTTAGATGGAAAATAATTCAGACTTGATCATCATTTAATCATCGATAATCATTTTCGATTTACGATCATTTGATTTTATCTTTATGATTACTTAACATACATACATAGACATTAAGATTGATTCATCACTTACCCCTTTTACGCTTGACATACAATAAATTAGACATTGATTACAATCTTAAGCTCACATTTTCAAGTTCATACGATATCGATGCTAAGTAGCAAACATAGTTTTAAGAGAATCACTTTAAGACACTATATACAAACCTATTGACAAGATTATATATATATATAAAATCAAAGCAATAGTAAAGAATTTAATTCTAACAAGGTGAAGAAGGAAAGAAATAGGAATTAAATGATCGTTAGAAAGATTCAAAAAAGAGAAAAGAACCAGCGTCTACATCAACATTGACAAGGTAAATGGATGGAATGGAAATAGTCGGCGAATGCACGCCAAATGGATATAGAGAACGCAGTGTGTGTGTATTAGTAGTGTATGTGTGTGTCCATCTCTCTCTCTCTCTCTCACTTTCTACTGCAGCTGCTTCTGCTGAGTTTGGAAAAAAGAATGAAAACACACGCACGCTCGCATACTATTGCACTAGTGAAAGGAACATTTCCTCACCCCCAAGACTATTTTTCTTCTCTCTCCCTCTTTCTCTCTTTCTTTCTCTCTCTCCTTCTTCCTCTCCCTCTCCCTCTCCCTCTCCCTCTCCCTCTCCCTCTCTCCCTCGTTCTTTCTCTTTTTCCTAACAAATAAAACTCTTTCTAAAAAAACATTCTGTACATTTGTTTCTCTTTCTAAGTCGTTCGCATTTATTACATAATCATCATCAAAGCGATCCACTTGAAGCTCGAGCATATAGTATCCAAACATAATACACAGACGGACACTGAAGATCGACACAGCTAATTGGATCGATTCAAAGTGCGTCGTTTTTTTTTGGTTACTGTTATTATTATTATTGTTGTTGTTTTTGTTATTGTTATTGTTATTGTTGGGAAGATAACCTCTACCTATAAAAAAAAGACATTTAATGATTTGAAGTACTTTGATGTCGCTATCGACCTCATTAGAGCTCATCTTCTTTGAAAACTATTGTACTCAATTCACCTTATTTTGGCATAAAACAAAATAGGCATTTTTTTACTTAATTGGTATGTTTTAAGTATTATCTATAATTTAATCTTTCTTATAGCTTCTTTTTTAGTTTAGAATTTTCATAGTCGTTTATAACTTAACTTTATAAAATCCAACTAGACAAATCGGTTCAACATGAATTGTAGCTTTTAATCATTTTTTTCTTCAACTTCTTCATTGCTAAGATTATCATTCAGCTTATTATAATCCATCATCGTCGAAAATTAGAGACAAAATGTTCAAACAAGATATAGATTCATTGTTGAGTCGTGGTAAACAGTATGTATGCCAAAGCATCACTGCTCACTGCTATGAACTATCGCCTGAAAAGTCATCGAACGAGTCCTACTCTTCAACACAATCAAATTTCGTCGAAAGACATCTGTTCGATCATGACCATCGTCGTGTTTTACAAATTGTCGATTATCTACTTGACTATCGTAATAGAGAGAATTATAGCGTTGATGTGATTATAGAATGGCTCACAAATCTTCTTAGTGGTCGACGATTACCTAAAAATTTTGCTAATGAAGGTAGTTCTGTTTTCATTTTAATTATTGTTTATTTTTGCTAATTCTAAAAAATTATTTTCAGTCAAAAAATTTGACACCACCTCAAAATGTTGTCTGGTGTGGACCAGCATTTTCGTTGCTTATCGTTGTCGTACCTGTGCCATCTCATTGTGTATGTCACTTTGTGCCAATTGTTTCCTAAAAGGTGATCATAAAGGACATGATTTTAACATGTTTCGTTCATTGGCTGGTGGTGCTTGTGATTGTGGTGATTCATTTGTAATGAAACCGGAAGGCTTCTGCCGTGATCATCGACAGAAGACGGACGAAGATAACAAAGAGAAATTAATACCACCCAACAGTCTTGTGTGCATTCCACGTGAAGTAATACCTAGACTTATCTATTATTTTGTCCTTTCACTACGGTCGTGCAATTTCGAAAATGATAATTTTGGTCAGGCTCTTCTTTCGGATATATTGATCTATCTTAACGACATGGGCACACTAATGCAAAACATTCTCTGTGAGCCATTGATCGATTCAGAGCTGTACACAACTAGTTTAAGCAAAAGCTTACGAAAAGATGACTTTGAATATCAACATTATTTATCCAATCTAGCTGAGGAATATCGTAAGGCAGTTGAAGAGATTCAACTATCTGCAATTCTATCACAAATTCAAAATCCTGAATACATAATTGATCTCGATATTATTGATTCAATCGAGAGTTTTCAACCAAAATTGGTTCATAAGTCGTTTCTCGATGAAATCATCTTTTGGGCAATTATGAATGAATTTCATTCAAATCTTATTACCTTTCTTTTGAAGATGTTACCGAATGAAGAATATAAAATTAAATTTGCTGAATCATTTGTAAAACATTACTTTCGCATTGCAATGCTCATCTTCTATCCAACCGAACGTTTCATTCATAATGTCCTTCGAGATATCAACAATAATAAATTGGCCAATTCTGTCGTACACGTAAGTGTTCAACTATTTAGTAACAAAAAGTTGGCCATCTTTTTGTGTGAAGAATTAAAATTACTTTATGTGGTCATTGTTACATTAAAGTATGCTTTTGAAGGGAATCGAAATACTTTTTTAGGTATACTACAGCCAAATCTAGAAATACAAAATAAAATTATATTCGATCTGACCAAAATTAAATTGAAAGATCGTTTCAATATATTGCACTATGTGGTGCAATGTGATCATTCTATTCTAAGATATCATCGCTATTGGCCAACAATTAGTGATCTAAATAATTTACTCACTCATCGAGAAATTGGTTTCCTCTTTCTTCGTGATGAGAAGCTTGTCGATTTATGGCTTGAATTTATAATGATATTTCAAACAATGAATCTAAATGTTCTACAAACAACGAGCAGTAATGAGAATTACGATTATAAAGCAGCTTTCCTTGCAGAGTTTGAGATCTGTGCCACACAAATGTGGACACTTCTAAATCATTTGACAGATGAGGTTTGTTTTTGTTTTTATTGTCTCTACTTTTTTTTATCAACATTTTAATGAATCAAATTAATCCACTATGTAGATGAGTGTTGAATTGACTGTCAATTTTGCTCTAAGAGCACTTAAATGGCTGGAGAAATGGTTCGATCTAATACATCTGGATGTTTCAACGCTACATTGTCGATATTGTTCATTTCATCTACCATTGCATCGTTACTATTCAGTGTTCGTTCAGCATGCGGTCACTGTACAACATGTTCCCATTGAAGAAGTGCTTCCTATTGGTGATGTTGAACGAATGAAACGATTGATTGCTCATCCATTGCAAACATTGGTTTGCTACAATCACATCATGGCTGGCTTATGGGTGCACAATGGATTCTCAACCAAAACACAGGCCTTAAACTATACTCAGGCACATTTTTGTAATTCAACTATCGACGCCGATATCTTTCTCATTCAGCAGGTGGCCACCCATATCGATCCAGATGTTTTCATCGACTTTTTTGCTTCCGTCTATGGCTTAAAGCAACATCTATGTTTGATTCCTATCGGTAATGGTGATATTGAGACGGAAAAGTTGACGATAATGCTTGAGAATGGATTTACCTTTCTTACAACTATTATCGCCCATCGTGTCTATCTGGGCATGAGTGATACGGAAACGACTCGTCGGGAAATGGTGGCATTGCTATCAACATCGGACAAGACACATTCACAAGTACAAAATCAATTGCCTTTCAAGGTGGGGGG